>VXBI01003187.1:0-25631 GCA_013397375.1 Toxostoma redivivum
GTGGCACTTGGTGCCATGGTCTATATGAAATGTTGGGCTGGGTTGGACTCTACCGTCTTGAAGGTCTCTTCCAATGTTGGGATTCTGTAATCAGCTCCTGCTGCTCCAGGATGCATTGCTGCTCATGGGCAGAAATCCCAGTCTATCATGAACATGTCCTGCAACTCAAGGCCAACTCAACTCTTGGTTGTTGTACTGCTTCCCCAGTAAGTGCCATAGACATTGTGCCATGGAAACTGAAGAATATTTCACTGAAAAATATACAGCTCTCACAGATTATGGCTAAATTGCTGAACATGGCCATGCTTCCCAGCTTCAGGATTTAAGTAGGCCTTGATCTTACGTAGGGTTAGATCCAAGTGGACACCATATTCCCTTTCTGCATTCATGATTTAAAAAGACAGACAGCAGAAGGAAGCTGTGTGGTGCGCTCCACCATGTCTCTCACTCGTGTGGCAAGGAGAACAGCACCCCACAAAATATAATGTTCCACAGCTGATGTAGGACCACTGAGACAAGTCACAGTGATCACTCCGAGCTAAGGTAGTAAAATGCTCAAATAACTGTGTAGAGAAAAGACTCCAGACATAGTCAAAGATAAAATATAGACCAAAGTCACAGAATCACTTTGGCTGGCATTTTATCCATCTTCCCTGCAATGAACAAGGACATCTTCAACTAGATCAGTTTGCTCAGTTTCACCCAATCTGATATTAAATGTTCCCAGGAATGGAGCATCTACCATGTCCCTGGGCAGCCTGTTGCATTTTAACCACACTCATCATGAAAGAATTCTTATATCTACTCTAAATCTACCCTCTGATACTTTTAGAACATTGCCCCTTGTATTGCAACAGGCCAACTAAGAAGTTTGTCCCCATTTAAGTACTGAAAGGCCCCAGTAATGCCCCCCTGGAGCCTTCTTTTCTCCGGGCTGAACAATCCCAATGCTCTCAGCCTTTCCTCATAGAAGAGGTGCTCTATCCTGATAATTTTTGTTGTTCTCCTCTAGATCTGCTCCAGCTATCCAGGTCTTTCCTGTACTGAGGACTAATGAGCTGGACACAGTACTCCAGGTGGGGTCTCACCAGAGCAGAGCAGAGAGGCAGAATCCCCTCCCTCGCCCTGCTGGCCACACTGCTTTGGATGCAGCCCAGGACATGTTTGGCTTTCTGGCTGCCAGCTCATGTCCAGCCTCTCATCCACCAGCCCTCCCAAGTCTCTCTCCCCAGGGCTGTTCCTATTCTGTTCATACCCTAGTCTGTGCTGATACCGGGGATTGCCTGGACTGTGGTGCAGCACCTTGCACTTGGTCTTCTTAAATCCCATAAGACTCACATAAGCCCAATCTTGAAGCTTGTTCAGGTTCCTCTGAATGGCATCCCACTCCTCAGGTGTGTCAGCCAGACTGCACATCTTGGGGTCATTGGCAAACTTGCCAAGGATACCCTCAATCCTGCTTCATCATTGAAGTAGGTATTGAACTGTACTGGTCCAAATACGGATCCCTGGGTGGCATGACTGATGCAGGCATTGGGGCACTGAGCATTGTTCTCTGAGTGTATCCCTCCAGCCAATTCCTTACCCACTGAACAGTCCACCCATCAAATCCATCTCTCCAATTTAGGGAGAAGGACATTGTGTGAGACTGTGTCCAAGGCCTTATATGAGTGCAGATAGATGACACCCTTAACTCTTCCTTTTCCACTGATGTAGTCACTCCATACCTGCTGGCTGAGACAGAAAGTTGTATGGGGAGCTTTCCCATGCTGCATAGGAATGATGCATTATTATTTCCCAACTAATTGGAAAAGGGAGTTTAGCTCCCTTGCTGCTCTGGAACATCTGCCTAAGAAAGTTAGACAGGAGGCCATTGGCTACATCATACTCAGAATGAATAAACTCCAACAGTTTCTACTCTAAACAACAGTCTGATATATTATAAAAGGTCACTGAGCACTACTCACATCTTGCAATGATTCTCTTAGATAATTAACATATTTGTGATTTCTATACTTGTTTTATTTGAAACACTAATGGTTTTGCTATCAAATATCAGCCTTTGTAAAACTTCATCAATTTATTCTTTGGATTAAGTACAGCCATATTAATTAGATTGCATAACAAATGCTCGTAGAATCTGAATACTCTGAAGGACTTGAAAATTAATTTGGTTTGGAAAGGCTATTAATATCAGGTCACTTGGGAGTCAACTGGAGATTTAAAAGTCTTCACCATGACTTCTGGAGCATATTAGTGCTTTCATGCAAGACGGCTCACTTTACCTTCTCCTTATTCCTTCACTATTTATCAAAATATGCTCAGTTTCAAGCGACTGAAGCCATTATCTCACACCAACATCACAAGTGGAAGTTCTCTGATGATGTTAGAGCCTCAGATTTAATGCCCCATTCTTGCATATAGTTGTGCAATTAAATTAGGCAGAACCCTGGAACAAACTGCTTCACCTGCCATATGTTCATTCTCCATTCAGCAGCAGCAGTAATTTCCTGCTGGTAGCTTTCAGACACGGAAATACTTGCTAGTACACAGGAATAAGGTACTTCCATTCTGAAAAGGAGCTTCTGTTTTTAGCATTTGACAACAAGCAACAGCCAGCTAGATTACATCATGGCACAGCAAAAAAATGATCCCAGCTAAAGCACTTCATTCTACCTTGATACTGTAAAGTGTAAAGACTATGGACATGTCATTGAGGGACTGGCTTTCACTGAGGGAAGGATAAGCCAGGTGCAGACCTGTTCTGCAGGCTCATTTGAGCTTGATTTTTAGCTCTTATTGAAAATGTTGTTTGGCTCAGCCTTTACTAGGCACTTGAGAATTCACGCCAAATTAGAGATACAGACATTTAGATGTTTTTTATCTCTGCTGCTCAGACTGTCCACTGAATGGAATCCCTTGCTCTGCAATTTGGGTGGCAAATGGAGATGTTTGGCTTTACAAGCCTATGTTGAGCTAATGGGAGTAGGAGAAAGGCAATGGTTATCCTCTCATTCCATTCCAAGACTTGCAAGGGAAGAAGCAGCCTTTTCAGCTTTCATTAATTACATACATCTAAAAAGCTTATTTTTCAGTGGAAAAAGGCCATGATTCAGATACTCAACATTAGCAATTTGTTTGCCTGAAATAGCAACTCTTCCCCCACCAAGCAATACCAGAATATTTTTGTTTCAGACAGTATTTTGGCACACTGCCTTTGTTGCAAGCAAATACAGCTTATTGGGAACAGAGACCCCTTTTAAAAGAAGGATTTAATTTCATATCTCATCTTATCTAAGAAATTACATGGCTGTCTCAGGCTAAAGTAGATGTTGCTATTAGCAGTTAATGTGTCGGCAAATATTGCACCACCACTGCTCCTTGCCCTGTATGAGAATGTCAAAGAAAGTGAAGAGGACATCATTCATTGAGGGCCTGAGATGGAGGATTTAAGAAATGTATCAGAATAAGTTGAGATTTCAGCCCAGATAATTAGTTCCAGTAGGTAGATAAAGGTAGACTTCTGGCTGAAGCAGATACAAATGCTTTAAGAAGAAACTCTTTCATAGCCACGTTGTTCTGCTTGTTGCTTAAGAAAACATCTGGAAGTTAGGAGGACGTTGTCAGATTTGACACAAGCTCAAATTGGGTGCCAGAACCCATGATTTTTTGTTCATCTTCTCTGTGTATTCAAATACAAAGTGAAAACTAGGGAGTGAGAAAGAATTCATATTCTCTTAATATCTGGTTACGTTTCTTTGTAAATACGCAGTAAAGTAAAACCCTAATTAGGGTCTGCCCTAAAGACCACAAGAATTTCAGGTAAAGGTGATTGGCTCACTTTGGTTGAATGACAGCTGTCCACCAAGCTACTCTTTTACACCCCCTCCTTAGCATGACCATGAAAAAACAAGATGAAAAATCTTATGAGTTAAGAATAGGGAGATCATTCATCAATTGCCATCACAGTCAAAACAGACTTGGCTTGGGAAGATTAATTTAATTCGTTGACAATTAAAAATAGAGTAGGATGGTGAAAAGAATACCACCCCACACTTCCCCCAAAAAATAAATTAGAACAAAATAAAATCCATTTTCCTTCCATCCAAGGCTCAACATCACTCCTAACTCTTCTACCACTCGCCCAGTCCTGAGAGATACGAAGGGATAGAGAATGGGGGTTACAGCCAGTTGATAGCACTTCATTTCTGATGCCTTTTCCTCCTCACACTGTTCCCTCCTCCAGCATGGGATCCCTCCCACAGGGTACAGTCCTTCACTAGGTGCTGCAGTGTGGGTCTTTATGACCTGCAGCTCTTCAGAAACTGCTTCATCGTGGGTCCTTTCTATGGGGTACAGTACTTCAGGAAGAGTGTTCCACTGTGGGTTCCCCATAGGTCACAGGCCCTATGTGTGTTCCTCTGCATGGGTTTCACCTCCTGCCAGGAGAGTTTGGGCTCTGCATGGGCTGCAGCTTTCTTTAGGACACATCCATCTACTCTGTGGGCTGCAGGGACACAACCTGCTTCGTTATGGTCTTGCCACAGGCAGCAGAGAAACTTCTGCTGTGGTGGCTGGACCACCTCCTCCCTCTCCTTACTTGACCTTGGAGCTGCGGGACTGTTTCTCTTACAGGGGCTGCCCCTGGTCCCTTCTCACAGAATTAAACCCTGTGGCCACCCTGATACCAAAATCTTCCCTCATAAATCCAATATGGTCAAACAATGCAGGCAGGAAAATACAGCTAGAATAAGATGCATAATATCATATAGATATGGCTCGTCTCCAGCAGAGAAACAGGTGCAAATTGAGTTTTTCTTTAAACGATTGAATATCAGTGGCAAAGTCAAAGAGAAAAGGATGTTCACAAATATAACCATGCAGATCAACTTGCAGCAGCAAGAAGTATTCATATGAATTGACAGAGCCAAAGAAGAAATAGTATTTATGAGCTTGTAAGTAGGGAAATGAGTTTGTATGATGAAGACAGGTAGAAAACAAACCACACTAGCACACTGGTAGGGCACTGCAAAGAAAAGGTTCCAAGCAGGGACCGTGTAGGCAATCCAATCACTGTCTAGGCAAACCATTAAGAAAGCTTTTGATGGCTTGTGAGAATGCCTCAGTAAAACAAATATGAATTATTCAGTCATGTCCTTATGTTGTTAATGCTGTGAAAATAAATTTAAAAAATAAAGTCATAATATGCTTGTTACTTAGCTTCAAGTAATTTTTCAATACACTAACAATGTAAATTGTTTCTGTTAAAAAAAAAAAAAAACACCAGCTAACAAACAAAAGAGAATGAACCAAAAGCCCCAACAGTGCAGAAGAGGATTCTCATTTGAAAACAAAATGATACAGCTACTGCAATAAGCCTGTAGCATCAAATTTACCCAGAGATCTACAGTACATTCATGGCTGGTCACACCAACACATTTCTAACTGCCTTCAACTCTTGTCTAGTACATCTATTTACTTCAAATCTTCAAAGTGCTATTTCCATAAAGATGTTGACTTAGAAAGTAATACAACAAAGAACTATGTACAGGCCTCATCAGAACTGCATTTTCTGGGAAGGACACAATTAACAGTTAATTAACAGTTAATTAACAATTAATTTTTTCACAGCAACATACATACTTGATAGAAAAAAAATAGATTCATATATCAGGAGTGATAGGCCCCACAATCTACTATGGCCATAAAAAGGCTTGGTAAAATTCCACCTAGAATAGTGGAAAGATTCAAGGGAAATTATTGGCAGCAGAAACTGTATTCTGTATGAATTCTCATTCTTTCATATTTAAACACAGCAGGGACAGATGCTTGGTCAGGTTTTGAGCAGGAAAGTTAAAAAATGCAGGAGTTGGGGGTCCAGTTTTCTCCCAAAGGGACAAAAGCTCGTATGCTTTTGACAACCCTTTACTTGCCAAATATGTATATTTTTTCCAGTGGGCTATTATTTATTTAATAGAACTAATAAATACAACATGATCTAAAGACAAATAAACCCCAAGCTCTCAAAGGTACTCTGTGGCATTTGTGACCCTCTAATTACAGCTCAGCACCTCTTGGAGCAGGTCTGGAGTGTGTTCTCACATGCCAAGTCACCCCCACATTGTCTTTGGCTGCATCAGCAGAATAGGCCACAGTGTCCACACCTACACAAGTAAGACCAGAGGTGTCCTGGCCAGCTCCTTCCCTTCAAACTACTTGAAGAGCAATCCTACACATGCATTCCATCCCACACATATTTTCAGGCTGTGCCAGTATAAGCACCTTTGCATCTCAGCTGGTGCAACAGATTTCCTGTATTCCCATGCTGTTATTACATTTTCCAATTAACAAAGCCAGGACAGGAAAACAGCAGAAACCTGTGCATTGCTAACCACCACATTGGAGGTGACTGCATTTTGAGGACAGCTGTCAGTCCTTAAAACAAGCATGCACACAAGCAAATAGTCCATTTAGGCACTTACGATTCTTCAGGAAGAACAGCAATAGAGTATATGGAAGATTTTGTGTAACCATGCAACCGTTTTGATCTAACAATGCTGGCAAGAAATCTTAGAGCTAGGAAATTAATGAAATAGTCCCCTTCCTTCAATAAAAACTCAGCTACCCGATATTCATTTAGTACTCTTGAAAGTTACATAAGGAATAGCTGCCTTGGGAAGTGGGAAGCTTTAATTATTTTTTGTGTGACTGTACCACTCAAAGTTCAAATGAACAATAAAGACAGTTTGAGTGAAGCATCTTATCAAAATACGGATTCCTAAAATCTTTGTATTAAAAGTGAGGTATATAGAGAAGAGGGACAGAGAATATCAACCAGAATGCCTTGCCTACATCTCCCAGGACTAAAAGACATGGCTTTGTAGCTTGTAACATTTTTTTCACCACAGTAACATTGTTTGAAATGGTACAAGGAAGACGTTCTCTGAAGGCTTTCCTTATCTGTAGGTCCTCTGGAGTTGAACTATGTGTCCAAAGGTGTTGACTTGATTGTTCTTTGGCCAAGCAAGCAGTGACAAATGAAGAAAGAAGGAGCTATCACAAAAACAGACTGGAAACCAAGCTCCAGAAACAGACTGGATCAGCACTAAAAGAAGAGCCTGTGCACAACACAACTGCATGAGAGGTTTGGAATCATAAGCAAATATATAATCTCTTTGTTTTCCCCTTTCTTCAAAGAAACTAAACCTCACACACTCTTCAAAAATGAGGAAAAGGGTACACAGCCTGGGTGCAAATAGTGCAGAATTGGTGCTCTCAATAAATGTAATTGTCATTTTCTCAGTGTCTTGTTGGTGCCTGGTAAAACATGTTGCCCTGTGCAGAAGCTTCTAACCTATATGCGTACATAACATAGGAAAAAAAGATTCTGTAGATAAGGCAAAGAAGAGAGAGGCAAAAGGTACTTATCAGTGTGGGTGAGCTTTAAACATACAAAAGATAAGCACTATACCAATGCTCACACTCACACATTCCGGCTGCACAGGGAAAGGAAACATAAATGAGAGAGAAAATTAGCAGAATATTACCCAAAACTTTACAGGGAAGGGTTCATGTGCGAAACATATGCAGTTTACTAGGAATCACTGTCAAAATGCATTTGCACTTAATCTAGTGGATGAAGGGTGCCAACAAACCCTTATGCCTTCTGTCAGCAGAACATAGGAAATGTTGAGAGGGCACTGTGGGACACAAAGGAGGATAAATGCCACAATCTCCTTCTGCTTCATCTAGAATACTGTTGAAAGCTATAAAATGTGTAGTAGAACTACTGAAAACACAAATTTATTTGCACAGTTCTTAGAGCAGTGCTGTTAGGAAAAAGAATGTCAAGAAAAACATTTTTCTTTTTCCCTTTTCCTTCTATTTTTCCATTTATTCCACAGCATTGCTCTATTTCCTTTCTGTTCTGCTAGATACAGGTTTCTTTCTAGAACTACTTTCTTTTTTATAATATTTCCTTCTTCTTTTTAGTCTTTCTTGTGCTGCTCCTGCTTTTGTATTTGTCTCAGTTTTCCATAGTTTCTTTTCATTGCCTTTCTCTTCCTGGATTTCTCCCCTCCCCTCTCCCTTCGGTGGAGGCAGCAGCTGGGAAGCTGTGCCAGCAATTACCTCTGCAGTGAGCACCCATTAGAAATGTAATTGACTTGTTTCATGCCTTTGCAATCAATTTCCCACACAGCAGAAACCAGCTAGTAAGTCCTAGGGTAGAGCTACAGAGCCTCAGGTACCTGTTAAGGAAAATAGGTGCCTCAGCACCAAATTTCCAGTAAAAGCTCTTGAACCAAATGATGATTTGTGAAAGCACAGGCAAAACCCCTGGACAGGATCAGGAAAGCACCAGGAAGCTCAGGCCAGAGTGGGAGTCAAGAAAGTTGTGAGGCAAAGCAGAGTGCAGGATGCTTTTAATATCTATGAATGAGCAAAAAATGCAGAGGGAAGAAACCTCTACATAAAATGCCTTGGTGATGATGACAATTTCCTTTAATGTGGTTGGACTATGGAGAATAGGTTTGTTAGGCTGTGTTTTTATTAGCAAATTGAACACACAGTGGCCATAGGCTCAACAAAGTCCCATAGTCATGGGTACAGTCCAGCTCATTAATACACTGCCAGGCAAAGTTTTGGCTGTGGCCACGTATCAGCCTCTCTGACCTCTCAGAAGGGAGCATCCACCAGAGATGATTGCTTCAGGACACAGCACAGAGGAAGGCACTGTGTTCAGCAGGGGAAAGAGAATTCAGCTGGTATGGGTGTGACCTATGACATACCACTTGCCCACGAGCCAAAGGACTGCCATGGATCTTTTTATTTACTAGTATAAATCCCAGAATCACAGAATAGTTGAGGTTGGAAGGGACCTCTGGAGGTCATTTGGCCCAATCTCCCTGCTCAAGCAGGGCTACCTAGAGCCAATTGCACAGGTCCATGTCCAGAACACTTTTGATTATGTTCAAGACTGAACACTGCACAAGATCTCCAGGCAACCTGTGTCTGTGCCCAGTCACCCCAGCAGCAAAAGGAGTGTTTCTGTTTGTGCCCACTGCCACTGGTCCTGCCACTGGACACCACTGAAGAGAGTGTGTCTCCTTTCTCTGTGTGCCTTCCTCTCAGTACTCACAGGTTATTAAACTCCCCTCAAGCCATCTCTTTGGCCTGAACCATCCCAGGTCTCTCAGACTTTCTTCTTAGGAGAGATGCTCTGGTCTCCTAATCTTTTAATTGCCCTTCAGTGGACTCTCTTCAGTACATCTGCCTTGTACTGGAGAGCTCATAACTGGAAATCCAGTTGGAAGGCCACCATGTGCTGGATATGGATATGTAGCATGAAAATTTCTTCATTCCTTAGTCCAACCAGTAGGCACGAGGGGCAAGATTGCACCAGGCTGCTGTTTGCTCTCCCCTGCCCTCCCAGACTATCATACTATTCACCATCCTCAGCCTTTGTGCTGCCTTGCAGGCACATAAAACAAATTCTTGGTTTCATGCTTAGAAAAACCACTGTGAGGGTTCCAGCCCATGTCTCCAATATCCACACATCCTGCAGAAAACAAGGAAGAGCAATCCAGAGAGGATTCAGAGTCTTTATTCTATTTAATCTCAGAATTAAACTGATGACTTAAGGAATTATTATTTTTCCTCAAGTAGAAATCAAGCATTAGAAAGCTTGATTTTTTTTTAGAGCCCACAAACAAGTTATTTTGTTTGTTTCTTTGCTGGGAACAGAGCCAAGATCAAGTGATTAAAGTTAAATTTTAAAAAGCACTCAACTGTTTGCTACTTTAAAAGCTGATTTAAGGCATTTAGTTCTAGAAGCTGTTAACTAATGGAAAACTCTGTCACTATGTAGTTTTCTGTCAAGGCAGACACCTCTTTAACTCTTCTTTAATGCTTTTATCATATAAGACTTTATAAACTTTTAGAGGTTACTGTCTCTTCCTGTTTATTTCTCACTGAGAGTATTCATAAATAATTTTTTTCTCCTTTGAAGGCCTATACAAAAATAAAAGGGAGGAGAGGATGGTGGTGAGGGAACTCACCTGGGACAATTGCACTTGTAGAGGATCAGCACTGGCCCCAAAGAAGGTCTCTTCCAAATCCTTGTCCTTAATTCAGACATAAGACCCAAAAGAAAGAATCTGTTTCAATGGGAGATAAACAACCTTTGCAATACTACAGACCACTAATCAAAATTTTCAATTAGCAAAGATCCTCCAGGACAAGGCCCAATAAATTCATGACAGGGGAAGTCCAGGAGCAGCTTTTCACCATATCACCCTGGTGTCCTTGGAAGTAATTTTGCAGTCAGCTGGGCCAGCAGAGATGGACAAGGACCCAAGGCAACACAGCATTGGCGTTGTCTCCTGGAGCCACCCCAACCAATAACATTCCTAAAAGGGGGCTGTGAAGAAAATATGATTAATAACAATTTTACATTCTCTACACATGCTACATTTCAAAACACTTGCCTTTTTCCTGGGTGCAGTATGATACACAGTAACTAAAGCACACTTAGTACATAATAGAATTAATTACACACTTGATTTCAAGAGCAGAACTACTCCAGCGCTCCAGAAAGTTATAGCAGGATTAGTACAATAGTACTTGCACTCTTAGCCAGTAAACCGGGATAATAAATCCTGTAAATCCTGTAAAGGAATGTCATGATACAGAACTAAAGTCATCAAAAGATTTGTGCTTTGGCTTACAATTACTGAAAGATCAGCATATGCAGATACGTGTGAGATTTCTGCAGGAAAACATTTGGCTTACCAAATTACTCACACACTGTCCCACTGTGGTCTGCAATCTACAGCACAGTAGAGTATTAATGAGGCAAAATGACAATATGCACCAAACAGCATGTAAGGATGGGCCTCACTTTAAGGTGTACAGTCATCCCTTTCAATGGCATCAAATCTGTCTTTTTTAATTTCCCCAGTCACTTCTCCAAGGTGAAAAAATAAACACCAGTGAGAACAGAAATTGCATCAGTGAGAGTTTTGTCAGGAACTCTCTGTTTCTAGCTTGTTTCATCTCAAGGGACTGAAAGAACCCTCCATCTTTCTTGCCAAAACCTGGCTTTCAATTGAAGTCTTTAGACTAACATGGGCACCATCATCACAAGGGCAGAGAAGTGGTGGGGGAAAGAGAGAGAAGTTATGGCTAAAGGCAGAGTTTAAGCTAACAAGGTGGGTTTTTTCTTCAGCTTCATGATCTTAAGAGACTTGTTTTCACTGATTGTAGATTCATTTTCACTTTCTGATTTATTTTAATTTTTTTCAACACAATTTCCCTTTTCCTGTTCACTGATTGCTTTTTGTTTAATCTCATAGAACCTATCTCATTCAGCATGTGAACTTCACATATTATTCAGGTTTCTGTTCAATTCCTGATCCCTGAAGTAACATAGATTTTCTTCATAGTCCTCTTGTGAGCTCCCTAGAACATTTGTTTTCTCTCTTGTGTGTGTTTTACCAGAACTTAACAAAAAAAGCACTCTAATCTCAGCAAGGGGTTTCTAGTTACCATCATCATTTTATTGGGCAAGTAAACTAAACTTTCAGCATTCAAACAAAACCAGAATTCATTCCACCCATCAAAAAAGATCTAGCTATGAACACCTTATCTATCTGATTCCCAAATTTTCCACCTTCATCATCTCGTTTTATTTCAAATCAAGTTCTGTGTGGGCATGTATGTTCTTGTTCTGGCTTACAAATATATTGTGTCCACAGTCAACCCTAACAGATGTATTATTAACTAAGAAAGGGAAGTCTTCTGTACGACATTGATTTTTTCTGATGAATACCACAATTTATATAGTCTTAAACCCCCCCAAAAAAACCCAAACAGAGATGCTTTTCTTTATTATTTGACTAGATAGGAACCAAATTCTAACTTCTCCAGGAATGTAAGACTAAAAGTGTGTGGCAACAGATTTAAAACAATGAGAAGCCCATGAAAAGGGCAGGAACGCATTTTGTTTAATCCTGACTTTCATCTTGATTATGAATGAATTGAAAAGCAAATGAGAAAGGAAACCAACAGGCAAAGCCTGGTACTTTAGATTGGGATTGATAAAATAAACAGCTTCTTTCAATAAGAGTGAGAAAGCAAGTTCCACTTACCTCTCATTACAGGTAAGTGGGAACACATTCCCATTTCTGCAGTACATCAGTCCAGTGAAAAGTACCCACAAACTGCAGCCCTTGGAGAACACGAGATATCCCCCTCTTGTTATCCTTCACTTATCTGGTACTCAAGCAGCATCTTCTCACCTACTAATGAAATACAACATAAAATTTTTCAGGTTACCTTTAGTTTTATTTGTAAAAAAAGGGGGTAAGAAAATTACTGAGCTGAGACACAAACTGGAAAGATGTCCTTGAAAATTCCTTTCATAGCTATATTTATTAAACCAGGCTAGGGGAAGATCTGTATTTGTATCAATGCGGGAAGGATACAAACCCTGCGTTATTTTTCAGTGGTAAACGAAAAGAGTTCAGTGCACAAAGATTTAATCAATCCTATTACAATTAATTTTGATATTTGGGTAAGAGACTGGAGTCTAACGAAGGGTTTTGGTGATGATTTGTGCAAATTTTCCCTTGCTCTGAAGCAAAAATACACTGCTTCAAACCTGATTTACACGAGTTCTGATTTGGATACAATTAGAGCTCACAAAAAATAATAACTACACTGTAGAGATAATTACTTCCCACTCTCCAAGTTAGTTGCTTCCCATTGAAAAATGCTGTCCTGTCAAAAATGACGCTTGTGGAAACATTGCATTTAATTAAACTGCTTGAGATGCAGGGTGGAATCGGGAGAAGGACAAAGTAACAAAATAACTCTGCAGCTAGGTAATTTGGTGAGAAAGGATAGAAAGTTCCAGACCCATTGTATTTGATTTGAAGCACAAGCTGAAAACCAGAGGTTTCTCAAATCTCATGTAAATGACCAAATCATGCCCTTGCTCACTATTCTTACCATTTAGAATACCCTCTCATCTAAAATAATCACCTTGTCTCCTTTTATATGTCTTGCCTTCATTTCATGCTAAACTTTTTTTCCCCACATTTTTTTCTATTAAATAAAATTAGTATGGTTTTCCAGTCTGTGTCATAGACGCTTTTCTCCTAAAACTTGACTTCTTAATAGTTTATGACATCAGCAATTTGTGAGGAATAAGAGCCAATATTCAGCTGTTGTAAATCAATGCTCCTGCAGCAGTTTCCCTGCAGGTCCATTGATTCATAGCAGTTGATCTTCTGACAAATGTATTCCAGTCGGAGAACAGACAAGACAAGGTTGGACCTTAACACAGCTTAACACAGCAAGAAGCAATAAAGTAACGTTGTGACAAAGCCCAGTAAAAAAAAAAAGTATCTTGGGATATGGCTGGGCAAACACTATAAACCTCCTCTGCTTATTAAATAGAATGAGACAGCTCTATCAATGACTGGAACATCATGCAGTATTTATTCCTTCCTTCAATAAACATTGATTATAGGCTTGGTGGCACATCCTCTATTCAATAGCAGATAATACCTGAATGCAGATTTCCTCTTTATATACGCTTCAGTATTCTTTGCACACACACACAGAGAAACCTGGACACATGCTCCTGAGTGTGGAACTCCTTCTGCATTTAAAACCAAGCTGGCAATACTCAATATGAAATAGACATAAAAATCAAAGAAAGAAAGACATTCTCCAGCAAGAAACTACTACCATGATCTTACACAAGACAGCCCAAGAAGCTTGTTTGAAGTGCCAGCTGAGTGTTCGTGTTGGATAAGATGCTAGCAATTTCCACATCTGAAACCACAGAAACTTTCCTGATGCTTACAGAATTGTAATTCTGCTTTTATTATAGAAAACAGAATTACATGGGTTTCTACAACCAAGTGTATACTTGTGTAGATTCAGATCCTGTCTTCACAATTGAAATTACACTTACTTTTCTTGTATTTGCAGGGAGTTGGAGGGATGCCAACAGGGGGAAAGCTTTTATCTGCCTCTTTGTTGTCTAGGCTTTTACAAAACTTTATCAGAAGTTGTACTTGTTCTGGGAATTAATGTTAAGTTATAGATCCCCAACTCTTCTTGTCCTCCAGCAAGAGAAGCACTACATTTAGTTTTGATTCAGTCATCTGGTATACCCTCTGTCACTCATGAACCTACAAGATTACTAAAACAGCTTTTGTCAGGTGTTCAACAGAGGCAAACCTTGCCATCAATCTTAAAACGATGACTGGCTAAGATGATCTGGCATGGTGTACCCCCTTAAAGGCATAGGTTGTCTTCAGTTGTCATTAGTATTAATTGTGAAAGATTGCTATTAAGCTACAAGTGAAAATTGATACAAGAGAAACATTTTAACATATTTTAACCTTTTAACATATTTATTCTCAGAGTCAGTAGTGCACAAACTTTTGTTGTGCTTTGTCTTATCATTAATGTACTTTTCAAGAGATTTCCAGTTACTTTTCATGTCCCTCATTAAATGCATCACATTCTGCTCACTGACCCCTCTGATACCTTTATCTCTATCTACCCCTGCTGTACTTCGAGACTTGTCCCAGCTCTCTGACCTGCGCTCCAACTTTTGTATTTTTATTCCTTGTGTTAAAGTTCAATGAAGAACCCACAATTTAGCCAAGTTGGTTTATTTCCACATTTATTTTACCATTGTACCCTTAATATTAATCCACCAAAAGGTTATGAGCTAACTTCATCTTGTTTTTCTTTCACATCTGAGCCTCACAAAACACCCCATGAATTCTCAAAGATAACTGAAATCCACCTTCCTAAATACCATTCTGATTTTCCTGTTTCTCCTTTATCCCTTCCTCGAAGATGAGAAATACTGTCATTTCACGATCAAATCCATATGTTTGATCTATATATTAATTTCCAGTTACTTTAAAGATAACTGCTGAAAAAAGTGCTTTTACCCATTTTGGGTTGAAAACATAGGAGCACTAGCTCCTTGTCTCTCAGTCTCAGAGTATGTTTACACTGTGAAATTCCTGGCACATTTCTTACCTGCTAGGATTCACATTTAGCCTCCATTGCAGCCAATCCCTGTATGAATACTAGAGGAAAGCAGACTTCCAAAGCAAAAGACAAGACCAATTTAACTGACTTCCTTCCACTTTCAGTGTTACAGAATTTGCAAGGAAAAGGTGAAGACTGACAGCCTTCCTTGGCTTTCCATGCACTTGTAGTCACACTGGACTTTTGAAAAGCGTTGTGAACTCCAGCAGCCTAGGATTTATGTCATCATTGTGAGGGGGATGGAGCAAGTACAAACAATTAAGTTCTGTCAGATACTTCAGATCATTCTCAGACATGGCATAAATTCACAGCTCTAAGAATATGAAACATTCATGTAGATACAATTGCAAAGATACTTCATTATTTATCATGTCCAGTCATTCACATCCTGTTACAGAAAAAAGAATAATTTTACTATCTAATCCAGGAAAATCTCAAATTAAACAGAGCAAAATGCCTGTGTAGAAGGGAGAGCAACAAATCTTGTTTTAGCTGATCTTTAAACTTGCCCTGGTATCATCTGTTGACTCCAGCCTAGTACAAAGTGTCGATTCAGTAACAACTGGCTTGGTTAACTGAAAATTATGCCTCAGAATATTGTTTGATAAAAGACTGCTGGTTTCTAGAGAAGAACCTAAAATTCTCAATGAGATGGCTATCTTCCATATGGAGATTGCAAAGGAAGCAGTTTGCACCAACCAGAAAGAGTAGAGAGCCACATGAAGTCAGCATTGTATTCTTTTGAGCATGTGAACAATGTAATGCAAAAGGACAAGGGTTCCTTTTAAATTTTTTACTTCTCAGAAGTGGCAGACACATGTCTTCTGTAGCTTGCCATTTATAGTCCTTACCCAGCTCCTATGTATGGACTTCATCTCAAAGCCAAGAAGCCAAGATCATATTTTGAAGCAGAGTAGAAGATGGAAACTCAAATGGCAGAGATTGTGCAAATTTATATGTGCAGAAGTTGTGTATAGCCTGCATGTGGCAGTGATATCCATTCTTCTTAAGCTTTGACTAACAAGTAATTCCAGATATATTAAGCTAAGGATGGAGAGCACAGCCTGGCATTATGTTCAGTGGTCTGTGCCAGGGACAAAGCAGATTACTTGTGATTGACAGAAAATAACCATGCAAGATCAAAAGAAGATAATTCATTACTTTTCTGTGAGAAAAAGATGAGCTTCATCACCTATCTTGCTACCTTGGACTAGCAAGAAATATCAAACTCCTTTCCTCCATTTCTCTCCAGTTAGTACATTTCACTGTTTTTGGTAATGATATCAATGCATGTGGTGTTTTCCCTCTAACTAGCCTGCTTTTAATAGAGTTAAGAAGCAAATCAAAGAACTATGAAAAATATTTTTAAAAACCTTTTCCTTTAGAAGAGGAAAAGGGAAAATAAGAGCTCTCCAGCAAAGAGCTGTGTGAAAATGCACTATAGCCATTATGAGCATGGACCCTTCAGAGATTCTCTCCTGTGGCTCACAGCTCCATATTTAGAGGTACTCGATCTTTTCAGGGACTCCTGCAAGAGTTAGAGCTTTCAGTGGCCTTATGAGAAATGAATATAAGTGGATGTGCCTTGCAGTGTAAGGTCTTACAGACCAGCAGTTGGCTAGGACATATGACTCTGTTTGTCCTGAAAAAGACAAAAAACAACAACCAAAAAACAACAAAACAAACAAACAAACAAAAATAACAACAAAAAAACCCCACAAAACCAAAAACAAACACTTATCAATTCTCTGTCCCATTATTCAGTAGTATATTAGATAAAATGCATATAGCATGATCCTATGTACACTGTATCTATCTTCCCCAAGAAAAATTGATAGGAGGGTTTTTCTCAGTTTCTTTAGTCTATGGGTCTGTCTCATTAATATTGAATGCTTGTTTTCTTGAACGTTATTGTACTTGGAAGAAAACACCCTAAATCTGTCCTAACAGTAAGTGTCCCCAGGGACAGGAAAGAATAGATACAGCTGAAAGCCCAGCAAAACTTACAATTGCAAACATTGATGAACTGCAGTATAATATCTAACATAAGCATATGACAAGGTTAATAATGTCCTACACATTTGCTGGTATTCTGGTTTTCTGGCTAAGGCATAAAGAAGAGCCAGCATTATTTTCAACACTAAAACTACTATTCCACTGTGCAAACCATTTCAGAGACAATGTAGCCATGCTGCAAAAATCTTACTCACTTTTGGAATATCTGTTATTCGCACTCAAGGTTTGTGTGTAACTTCTGATAAAACATGCTGAAACCTTGTCAGCATTTAGAACACCTCCAAATTTAAGAATGCCTACAAAGGTAGTGATTTAGGTTAGATCTATTTGTAATTTTTTATGATTTGATAAACCAAATCAGGCAAAAATTTTCAAGAATGAAGATCCAGAAGCCTCAGATCCCTCTTCACTTAACCATCAGTACCAAAGGTTCAACATGTCTACATCACTGCAACAAATGGCTTGGGGGCCCCTACTTCACTAAGGCATTCTTTAAAATATCTTACTCTAGCCACATTGCAATAGGTCTCAACAAGGCAAACTGTTATAAGCAATAAAGTCTAGTTGAGGATTTTTCTTTTCATTTTGTTTTTAATAAAAAATTTAATTCCATACAGTGCAAAGGCTCTCTACTCAGCCCTGGTGAGGCCTCATCTAGGGTAGTGTCCAGTTCTGGGCTCCTCAGTACAAGGAAGACAAGGAGCTGCTGGAGTGGGGCCAGTGGATGTCCACAAGGATAATTAGGGGACTGAAGTATCTCTCCTATGACGAGAGACTGCAGGAGCTGGGCCTGTTCAGTCTGGAGAAGAGCAGACTGAGAAGGGATCTCATTCATTCATTATAAATATCTTAAAGGTAAATGCCAAGAAGATGGTGTCAGAGTTTTTTCAGTGGTGCCCAGCAACAGGACAAGGAAGAGTGGAAATGAACTAAACAACAAGTTCCACCTCAGCATGAGGAAGAGCCTCTTTACATTGAGGGAGGCAGAGCACTGAACAGGCTGCCCAGGGAGGGCATGGAATCCTCCTCTTCGGAGACACTCAAAACCCTCCTGGATGTGTTCCTGTGTCACCTGCTCAAGGTGACCCTGCCTTGACAGGGGGTTGGACCAGATATCTGCAGAGGTCCCTTCTGACCCTAACAAGTTTGTGAAATAGCAACAAAAGCCCTTGCAAAGCTCTCAATTCTATGACCCTTCCCAGTGCAATTTAGTATCTTGTACTCTCTGTGAAAATGAAAATCAATTTTAGCATGGAAAAACGTATAGACTAGTGTTCAGCTTAAGATGAAAAAAGAAAAGAAAAAGGTGAGGGAAGAATAAGGGACAAGAGTACTCTCATGGACTGGAAAGAAAAAGTGGTGCCAAGAAAACCTCCATTATCACCTTCCTTACCACACACACACACGCACACATGCACACACACACATATATATATATACACATTAGCCTTAATGAACAATTGCAATTTGCCAGTGTTCTAAAGGAGCAGGATTTAGCCCTTAATCAAAATATGGTCAAACCTTATAGGCAAATTATGCTAGAAATACCAAAAAAAGAGTGTAGCATGAAATCTGGCTACTCCACACTCCACAGCACAGTCTGGAAGGATTTGTGGTTGCTGCTATCCTGACAAGGTAGGTGGTACAGAACACATCAGTCACACTGCTCTGGTCATCAGCTCCACCGAGGAACAGCACATCAGTCTCTTTTTCCTCTCTTGGTGGAAATCTCTTGTGCACATAATTCACAGAGATAAGAAAAGTATACTCACCTGAACTCACCTGAACTGTAGAATCACTGAAGAACTGTAATATGTCTGAGCCATGCTTGGGGGCTTGGACAGAAACACTCTGTTCACTGTTGAATATCAGAGTCAAGGAAGGTAATATAAAAATAATGAAAATCAAGGTAAAACATAAATAATTAATTTGCACCAAAAAAAAATCTAAATTTCGTCTTTCTAACAAGAACGTGGTTGTCATAAAACATGGTCAAATGAATTTTTGTTAGTCTTATGAAAAGATATTTATTTTTGTTTTCTTAGATCTTTGTTTTGGTTAGCAATGAAAATATAAACAGTGAATAAATAAAAATTCACCAGATAAATAAGTATTCAGGAATTATTCCTGCTTACAAATACAAAAAATAAATACCTTAAGATCTACATTTCAATTTTATTGTGCAGTTCTAGTAATTATATAATTAGCATTTTTTAAAGATTAAAGGATTGTCTTTAAAACAATTCAGGATAGTGACTCAAACTCATAGGAGGGAAGAGTTTTTTTTAGACAAAACCAACAAATCAACCTGAGCTTATCTCTCTGTTATGTTAAAATATATCTGAAGCATTAGACATTCATTCATGTGAAGTGTGGGTTTTATGTTCAGTAGTGTCCTAGGATGTGGTGACCAATTCCACTTCAAAACGTTTTGATCAAACAGTTTATTGTTGTATTATTTATGCCTGGAGACAATAGACTGTTTTCTGATAGACTAGTAACCCACTTGAAATCTTTGCTCCTCACCAAACCTGAAGCTATTTGACATAATTTTTCTGGAAATAAGGATCTGAGGGCACGTTACTCATGACCTGAACTCTTTTATGAGGATGTCACACAGTGCCAGCACAACAATGCCAGTCCATGGCATGCCCAACAAGAGCATCATCAGATCCAGCACTACCCTGGCATGGATGAGCATTTCAGGTGTGGGTTATCCTGACCAAGTAGACAACAACCACTTTAACAGAGCTCACGTGCATCCAACCAGTGGATACTTCCAGAACAAGAGGACGATGTGTACAGCTCTTTTGAGATTGATGGTTATAAAGCATCTCCATTGCTGTCCTCCCACTGGCATTATCTCCCAAAGAACTGTGTCCTCACACAGAACTCCAGTAATCATGTGAGCAGTTAGATCATGTCACTGAATCCCAAAAAATACGGAACGTACATCACCATGCAGGCAACCACCACCATCAATCAGACCAGTCTGCTCCTCTTAAACAAAAATTGGACCAGCTGCCTGGCACCCTTAGCTCAACTCCAGCAGGCTGGTCCTAACAGTAAGCAGTGTATATCAAGGCATGTCTGCTTCCAAAGAATCATTCCCCTTGGCTTTAATTGTTCTGTCTGGGTGATAATTCTTGTCTGTTGTAGATTCATAGAATCATTAAAGTTGAAAAAGACCTTTAAGATCATCAAGGTATACATCAATATGTGTTCTTACTCCCCAAAGCTTTCAAAATACATTTATACCTAATAATTGTGAGGAAAAAAACCCCTAAGTTTACAAATGTTTTGTTTGCTTTTTTCAGGGAAAGCTCACTCACTAAGGGACAGCAGGGAGATTTTTAAAGAGCTGAGTTAACTGCTTCCTATTCCTCAGAGTCTGAAGATGTTGGACAGGTTGAAACCATTTGACTCCTGGAGTTTATGATTATGATATGGTGGTCACAAAGGTAGGTGTTTCTGAACATGGTAATGCCAGGGCAGAAATAAGTAAGTGTTGGACATGGCACACATGGACAGGTAACCCTCTCTCACTGCAATATCTAAGAGATATTGCTGGGCAATCAGTATTGGAGCAGCCTTGTCAAAAGTGGGGAATATTGGCTTCATCCAGTGGGCAATTTCAAGGACTTCTAAGTATCTTCTTTACAGCACTCTTATATCAAATTTATTTCTTCAGCTCACTGCAAGGCAATCAGGGTTGGTATCCAAAGAACATTGTTATTTTTCTATTTCATTCTAGCCAATCAAAACAACTGTGCAGCACTTACACCTTCCATTGATGTTTCTGGCATTTTTATTTAAATAGGAATTTTCAGAATAACCATTCATATTTTGCATCAAGGTTAATTCAATCTGCTTCCTTATTACGAAGTATAATTTAACAGCAGAAGTGAAATAACAAGACTCCAGCTGTCCTATCTACTTACACATCAAACAGAAACACTGTCTCTTCTGAAGGACACTAAAAAGCCCTTATTGGCTCTCCAGTCTGTCCAGTGTCAAATTACTTTGCTATTCTTACGTCCTGATTCTAGTTTTAGCATAGATGAAAATGTGCAAATGTTTGGAAGACAAAAAGCTAAAACATTGTACTTGTTATTTATAGAACTTCCTTTTTAAGGTTTTAAATTGTTTGACAAAGTTGATTAGTGAAATATTTCTCTTTCCAAGAAGAGTAGTGTGGAGCAAACAGTGTCCCCTGCAGCATTCTGTTAATTCCACACAGTGGAAAAAACAATTTTGTCCAGGTCCAGGCAGAAAGTGGAGAGCACGTATGAAAAGCACAAAGTATTTTGAAAGCTACAAAAGGTACAATGTATCTCCTTTCTGTAGTAGTCTATTTTTTTATAATAAATTAACTAATATGTATATTGAAGTGTGCTGGACTGACTTCTCCTACATAAGCATAAAATGAAATATTAATTATGGAATAAAGTGTAATTGTCTAAACCATAAACAATGTCATCAGATTCCAGTACCTGTGAATGTGTATTTTAGTTTCATAGATAACAGCACTATCACAGCTTCTTGCTCAAAAAAAAAAAAAATCTGATGAAGCAGGTACTTCAAGTCTGAATGGCAAAGGTTTCAAGTTTTGTTAGAAACTTCTCTGAAGAAGGCCAAGGACTCTCCTGAGATGCATGACATATATCTGAGGTAACAATAAGCAAGAGAAGCTCCAACATAACTCATAAAGTACTGCTGAAAGCACAGAGAATTTGCCACCAATTCTTTGGAAGCAGACATGCCTTGATATACACTGCTTACTGTTAGGACCAGCCTGCTGGAGTTGAGCTGAGCTAAGGGTGCCAGGCAGCTGGTCCAATTTTTGTTTAAGAGGAGCAGACTGGTCTGATTGATGGTGGTGGTTGCCTGCATGGTGATGTACGTTCCGTATTTTTTGGGATTCAGTGACATGATCTAACTGCTCACATGATTACTGGAGTTCTGTGTGAGGACACAGTTCTTTGGGAGATAATGCCAGTGGGAGGACAGCAATGGACAGAAGATTACCTATAAGTGTCAGGGTCCAGATGGAAGTAAAAAACCCCACATACTGATAATCAGGACAAAAATGCAATACTTAGAAACAAAAGAATGTATTTCTTGTCATGCACCTGGACATGAAGCCAGCTAGTCCCACAGAATATCCCCTAAGGCTGCATCTCCAAGTTTGCTGCCACTCTGACACTCACAGGCAGGCTCTGCTCCAGCTCTCAGCAGAGGCACAGGGACATGAGCACCATGGCTTGTGCTCTATTGTTGACAGCCATCCCCATTACAGGACAGACATAAGGAAATCTCTCCATCCCCCTGTTCCCATGCTGCCTTCTTGCTCCAAAACTCCCAGCTTTGTGCTGGCATAGCACAAAATGTATGCTTAACCATATGCACTATTTTGCCACCTCAGCTAAACAGAAGAAAAGCTTTGGCAGATAAATAGAGAAAGCAACTGGGGAAAGAGGCTCCTTGATTGTCAGGGGGAAAGGTTAGAGAAACTCAAATCTTTTAACAGACTCTTGCCAGAACACAAGTTTTAAAAGCCTGCAGTATCTAAACTATGGCATCTTTCAGCTTCCTCCTCAGGGATGTATCTATATTAGCATTTACTGCATTGCAGGGTTCACTTTAGGTTTAAATTTGTTTTGCATATGTACTTGGATTCTTGCAATATTACTCAAGCTCTGGTGCAGTCAAAGCACTTTCCTTCCTGGTGATCTAAGGCTGAAGTCTTGTGTTAGGGCAGCCTCTGTCTCACCCCACCTGTGATGGTGGCACAAGGCCCTCCTGTGGCTGACACTCTCCAATCCATGGCACACACCTAGGTCCAGCACCTCCAGCACCTGACAAAAACACTGGATCTGGAACCTAGAAGTCACTGCAAATTAAATTCTAATTCTTTCCTTTTGTACCGCATCAATAAGAAAAGTAATACATAGTCTGTGTTTCTGCAGGCAACTCACCTCAGAGTACTGCTGTCATATTTGCTCATGCCAAACAGGCTTTTTTTTTTTGGTCTATCTCTGCTCAAAGCTATTCTAAAATGCCATTAATTAGCATGTATTTACCGAGGACTGAAACTTTCCTACAACTTCAAACTTTCACTGAAGAAAAAAATGAGTAAGTCAGAAAATAATCACGAAGGACTGTATATACATGTATTAAGGAATTCAATTAGGAAAATCCAGTGTTCAAAAGTAAATTACCCAGGTTATAGTTCGTGCAGCACTGCTGACTTTAATAACTTGACATCATTCCTGGTTTTTTTATTCCATTTCATAGGGCTTTGCCTTTCTGTCTGTTCATGAGCACAACTAGGGAGTTTGGTTGTCACACATATGCACACACATATACTCCCTCTCACTCCATTTGTCCAATCCCGGATATATTTATAAGTGAACTGATATTCCAAATCAGCTCAACGTAAATGTAGTGCATATTTGTTCAACCAGGCTAATATGTCAGACTTAAATGCCTGCATTTATATCTGTCTGATATGAATTATGCATGAGCATATATTAGCAAGTGCTCTCTCTCTCTCTTAAGCTTTGAGCTGGTCCCTTGGGAACTCATTATCTACAGTGGGTTTCACAAGGGCTTGATGTGACTCTACCAGAATTGTTATTGTACCTTCCCAGAAAGACTGTGATACTCTTCCCAGACACCTACAGTTCAATTCAGAGTCAGCTATTTAATTGTCTAATAGCAGTGAGTATTTTTCCCATTGAGCCAAAGTAGTGAAATTGAATTATCTGAAGTATTACAGATTTTTTTCCAAAGACAGACAGAGCCATTGGACAGGTACTGCTGGAATAATTTCAGGGCTGTTCCTTTCCCTAGCAATCCGCTTTGACTAACATTTCCCTTTTCAAAACAGGTTTTGATTGACTTTTTTTTAAGCACTTCGGGATGGCGACTCTGCCCAATGCCAGCGCCAGCGTGGCAGATGACAGGCAGCCCGCAGCTCAGGTGCCGTGTCCCGCTCGGCAGTATCCTGTCAGCAGCTGGGAGGCGGTGGGAGAGCTGGTCCATCGCCATCTCCGCCCCCCCCCCGCGCCTCGCCCCGCCAGGGTGACGGGACACGGGAGCCACAGCATCCCACTCCCGCCCGTCCCGCTCCACCAACACCAGCGCCTCAGCCCGGGCATCGCTGGGCACCGGCAGCCAGGGCTCCCCGCGCGGAGCAGGTGGCGGCACGGCGGCTTTTCCCCACTCGCACGCCACGTGGCGCCGTCCTGCCGCGGCATTTCCTGACTTTTCCGTGGGTCTCCGTCCCTGGTGCCGCTGGATCTTCCCCGGGGTGCGCGGGGCCCTCTGCGGGCCGTGGCGGGAAGGGCGCGGAGGGTGCGCGGGGCGATGCGAGGCGGGACCGGCGCTGCGGCAAGGACGGGGAAGCGGCGCAGCTCCCCCCCGGGAGCCCTGGGTTAAGAGGTTAGGAGCGCACACGCCCCCCGTGCCCTGCCTTGCCGGGCTGGAGCCCTCCCAGCTGCCGCTTGGGCAGGGCCCGGCCGGCGCTCCGCTCCCCGCGCGGTCCGCGCAGCACGGGCGGCTCCCAGCGGAGCCTCGGCGTCTCGGGGCTGCCCGGCTCGCTTCCCGGAAAGGGAAAAGCAACCCACCCACTCGCTTGCCTCCAAATTGTAAACTTTAAGGCACAGATTCCGCACGATGACGCCTGAGCCCAGCGCTGGGTCCGAGGAGCGGCTGCTCCCAGGGGATGGATGAGCTGCGGAGAGTTTCGGGTGGTACCGCACGGCAGCCCCAGCCGGCCCTGCCCGTCCCTCTGCGGCCTCGGCGTGGCAGCCCGGGCAGCCCGAGCTTGGGAGCACTTCCCCCGTTCCCCGAAAAGCAGGAGGCGGGAGGGCGGGAGAGAGTCCGAGGCTGCTGCGGATGCCCTGGAGAGCATCGCCTCAGGGCAGCACCGGCCCGGCCGAGGGCTCGGGAAGGGACAGCGGTCCCCGCAGCGGCCAGGGAAGACTCTGGTAGTTCTGTGGTCAGTAAGGGAGAACCCACGCCGAAGGCATCTCCGTCCATGGCTTTATGCATTGCTTTGCTTATTAAATAAAATGAGTGTCCCGTCTCCCCGAGCGTTCGGGAGAGCCTGTGAGAGGAAGGAGAGGATGAAGGCATTTGTGCCCCCGGGCTGAGGTCACGGGAGGCCGCAGAGAATGGAACCCAGCGCCCTAGACCCCGCACCTGTCACCGATGGTGAGAGCGGCCAGGGCGAGCTCTCCCCCTGCGGGCGATTCCCGACGGCCGGAGCACGAGCCCCACCCGCGGGAGCTGTGGGCATACCCCCGGCCAGGAGCATTTCAATTGCCCAGCTGCAAGCTAGCCGGGGTTTCCAGCTCCTTCGTGCCCAGCCGAGCGCTTCCCTCCGGAGAGAGCCGGGAGCGCCCGGCGGGGGCCGGCCCGTGGGGCAGGGCCAGCCCCGCGGAGCCCGCACTCCTCCGCACCCAGCGGCAGGACCTGCCCTTGGGGCAGGGAAGGAGGGCGGGGAAGGAGCCCCGCTCGCCCCG
>VXBI01003187.1:25669-268271 GCA_013397375.1 Toxostoma redivivum
GCGGGCGGGGGCCCCGGCTGCGTCAGAGATGTGCAAACCCCGCCGCGCTGCCCGCCGCTATTTAAGGGGCAGAGGCTGAGTCTCCTCCGACTTCCCTGCTTGGGCACACACACACGGGACTCACTGCTCCCAACTCGAGTGGGACCTTGGAAAAGCTCAGCGGAAAGGTAGGGAGCGCTTCTTCTGACGGTACCACTGCTGAGGGTGGGGAGACAAAGGCAATGGGGATGCCTGGTGCTTACCTGTGCGGCGGCTCGGAGAGCATCCCACTCTGTGCCGGGGGGAACGCTTCCCGGCGGGGAAGAATTCCGGCCGCTCCCGACGAGAGCGGGCAGCCAGGCGGACCCCGGTGCGGGGAGCGGCGAGCAGGGCTTCCCACCGCTGAGAAGTTGGGAAGGGAACCGGCCAGCAGGGGTGAGATGTGCGCTTGGGAGACCGTAGCAAGGACATGAGAACTTAGATGTGTATGTGCGCATATATATATATAGATATAGATATACGTATATATTTACATGTATGTGTGTAAAAAATACAGGACTCGGGACAGCTTCGGTTTCTGAGTACCCAGACCCAGATTATCACTAATAAACACGTCAGAGTGACATTTCAAATTTCTTCCCCATCTCCTGAGTGTATTTTAAAACCCCCGTGTTTTATGTACTGTGAATTATTTTGATGTGTATGTGTTGGGCAAATAATTTTATCCCCGTTTAAAGTTTAAAGGTTGTGTTAAGTGTAGTGTTAAAGAAGCAGAACTGAAGCAGTTCAAAAAAATCTCACGTAGCTGAGATAATCCATGTGTTTTTAAGTGAAAATTACCCCGATAGCATGAAGTCTTGTTTCTTTTTGTTTCTTCTAAGAATTGAGAGTAATTTCTCTGTTTCCAGGAAAAAATACCATTTCAGTTTATGTGATAAAACTATTTGGTAAACCAGCATTGTTTTGCTTAGTGCACATTTAAGGAAGCAGTAGAAATCTAAATTCTCTGTTTAATATGAAGAAGATTATTAAATTACACTTTATTTCTTACATCTTTTAACTATACAGCTTTTTTCACTCCAGCTATTCGATCAAATGCTTTGAGGCAGGAGTATTAGATTTTGGTTTTTCTTTCACTGGGGCAAGTTTTTTTTAGGTGTTTTGTTTTTTGTTTTTTTTTCTTTTTGTGTATGATGAGATGAAACCTCTGGAACACAGAAGTTCAAATCAATGAAGGTTGGTAGAATAAAGGCTCTTCATAGAACTGGTCAAAACTGAGTGAAAACAGCAGGGTTTTAATGCAATAGCAAAATACTGAAATGTTTGAATCATCTTTTTTCACAGAGATGGATTCAAGTCCCTTAAGTTTTTATGAAATACAGCTTCCAAAGAAAGAAAAGCAAATAAGAATTGAGTAGATCAGGGAGATACAGCACATACTAGGCTGGAAGAAACAAAATTAATTACCTGTACCTTCATCTTTAGCAAGGATATTTAGCTACTTACGTGTTTTCCAAATTAAGATAGATCCTGCAGACCTACATTAAAAAAATAAATTAATTAATAAAAAAAAAAAAAAAAGAAAACCATAAGCCTGGTTTGTTCAGAAGCCAGCATCCCCAGCGGAAGGTGGGGTTAGGGACTGCACAAAATGTAGTAAATCTGGTGATGTAAGAACCCACTGTCCCTTTTCTCCCCAGCAATGTACAGCGGGCTATGCATCTGCGTGTTTCTTGCCGTGCTCTCGGTGAGCTCCTTCGGACAGCAACCTCTGGGCTCGCACGATGGGAATGCTCTGCCCGCTGAGCTGGAGCAGAGCCTGACAGAACATCAGCGGCACTCCCGCGCTCCGTCTGCCGGGCCCCTGAAATCCCTGCCGCGGCTGGATGCCAGCAGCGACCAAAGAGCCAACATCGGCGCCTTGCTGGCCAAGTACCTCCAGCAAGCCAGAAAAGGTACTGGGTGCAGCCTGCTTCTGTGCCACTGGGATTTCCTGCAGGTGTTCCTAGGAGTTGAGATAACCCTGTCATCATCTAACATGAATTCCTAGAGAAGACAGGATTTAGATTTTGCCTGGTTATCCCTGAAGTAGACAGCATTCCAAATGCTCTCTCCCAAACCCCTCCCAAAAAACCTATTTCTTTGAAGCAGCTTCTGACTGAGAGTCATATAAAGATAACTGGAGAAAATGTCACCTGCCTCTTAGGTTATAGTCCAGCTTTTATTTTTAATTATTTCCATTGCCTCATTATTTTGGTGGTATTTTCAGTATGTTATATCTCATAAAGAAATTATGTTTTCTTTAAAGTGTTTTCATTTAGGTAAAATCCTCCATCTTTCCCTCTTTTAAAGTTAGAAGAGCAGGAAAACCTTCCTGAGGATAAATGTAGACCAAATGGCTAGCCTCACCTCAGTCAGAAATCCCTTTACCAGGGAAATATTCTGAGTATTGGATTTTTCGTATATTAGTTCTCAGGGGAATTTACAATAGCATGAAAGATTTCAAAACACAGAATTCATATTTATTAGTGCAATAATTAAAAACAATGAGATGTAAAAGCATATTTGCTTCAATACTCATTGATTCCTGGTGGGTTTTTGGTCTCAGGCAGCCTGGGAACACAATCTTGCAGATATCTAAAACCTCCACAGCACTGTGTAACAAGGACATGAAGAATCAGTAGAGCAATGGGATTACAGGGCATTCTTATAATGGGATTCATTAGTCACTCGAGGAAACGTTTGCATTACATAAGAGAAAGAGTAAAGCTATCCCTGTTGACACCCTACAGGATATATTTCACATAGGCAGAAAAGCATGCCATTGGTCTACCAGTAAAAATGATGGCTCAAAATCATTGATCACTGAAACCTCCCCAAGAAAACATTTTCCCTTTTGAGCTGTCTCATTTCTGTACTACTCTGTATCTCAATAGAGTAACACCATGGACAACCTAATTGCTGTGGCCTTTTGGCTGCCAGCCTCAGCAAGAGCCACTAGAGAAATTTTGTTTACTCATGAAAGCTTCACTCCAACCATTGCCCTGTTCTACACAGAAAAGACATTTAAGAAGGAAAGAGGGTTTCAAGAGAAGCCAGTAATTAGGCTTAGGATTACCTGGACATACAGACACTGAGAAATTAATTCACACCCAGCCCAAGACTGTGCTTAGGATAAAGTTCACTTTATGTAAGTAAGAGCTTTCTCCACATAATGCAGATCATTTAACACTCCCCTCTTGACAGCTTCCCTGTTGACCTCTTTGCTAGGCAAGTCCTATGCTTATCTGTGATGGTGATCTGCAATTAAGAGATGCCATGTCTGGTTTTTGTGCATTACATATGCAGCCATACACACTCCTCTGTGCACTCAGAACATAGCCAAATTAGAAACAACAGAAAAATCAAACACTTTCAATAGTGCCTGAAAGATTTCATCTCATGTTAGCAATTTGCACTATATCCATTAAGGAACTTCTCCTAGCTGTTCATGCAATTTAATGGAAGGATAATTCAGATATGAAATTCCACAATTCAGTGCTACACTTAAGGCTCTTATTGAATAAGAACATTACTGCAGGAGCCTGCAAAGCAGAATCCTCATTACCTTTCCCCAGCCTAGTCATTGTTGCCCACCCACATGGAAACTGAACTCCTCATTCTAGCTTATGTATCCATTACGTTCTCTTAGATATGTGGCTGACATTTCCAAATAGATTAACCAGATAAAGCAAAAAAACACACCGTTTGGATTGAAGATGTCTTTTTCTGTAAATATTAATATGAGGGACAATTTCCTGCATATGTGTTATTGACATATATAATTAATTCTAAAAAGGGTCTGGAAGCAGATGATGAGACTCTTGTGATGTGACTAGGCTAGCTGGACTCTAGTTTGTAGATGCAGTTGCTGGTTACAGGGGAGAAAATTCGCAGGAAAAACAGTATTTACTTAATTTATAACATACATACAGTGTTCACATCAAAACCTTATATTCTCATTTAATGTGAAGACTCTGGGCAGTACTTCAAAAAACTCTGCAGAACACTTACATCTACTGTATTAGTCACCTGTCTAAACCATAATAATCACTAGAAAATTCCATCTAGGGGGAAAGAGTCAGCTTCTGTTAGTGTTAGCAGTCACCAATAGTGGCATTTGCCCTTATGATTAAGAGAAAGGCTGGTTTTGTGAAGTATTTCTAGTTAAAACAGTGAGAGCTAAGTTCTCTCAAGGGCTTAGAGATTGATGGCAGCCCTGTAGCTGAGCTGCTACAATTTTGAGTATGTTTGTCATACACCGATTTTGCAATACCCACATGACATCTCTAGTAGGTTGAGGAAAGGTAATTAAGATGCTGTTGGGAAATTTGTGACCTGGGCTTTCAATTACGCTCATCAGCAGGCTTTCAGCTTGAATCTGGCACTGTGTAGAAGAGATGTTGCAGCTCTCAAGCTGGTGACAAGCACGTTTAATGTCCTCTTAGGAGCCCTTGACTGGCCAGAGAGCTGTGGCACCAGGGGAGCCTTTACAGCCCTCAGGTCACGGCAGGCTCAGAATTCTCTTAAGCACCAACATCTGAGCACTGCCTGAGCCCTGCCTGGTTATTGTGCTAAGGAGCCATGGTCATAACCTTAGTTGCACTATTTCAATTGTGAATGTGAACTTCATGGGGTTTGAGCATTTAATGATAGGCATTCTATTCTAGGGAAAATTAATTTTTTTGTCATTTTGTTCTAGGTAAATGTCTTAAACATGGCTTGTTTATGTTTGTGTGTACCTTCAACTCCCTGCAACCACTAAGAAAGCAATGCAGTTGCTTTTTGTTTTACTGGGTCATGTTCATTATAAAGCATTACATGAGGAAGACCTTGAGTTACAAAAGCAGAGTCAACAGAGGTTTCTTCAAAACACAAAAAACTGAAAGCAAAGCAATTGTGTAGATTTGGATATATGGGATTTAATTTGGGCTCCTTTTCCTTTTTGATCAATTCAAGTATTCCTCAAGCCTCAGTCAGCATTGAATACTAATATATTAAATCTACCCCTTCCTCACTCAAAGCTTAACTCCATCTAATTATTGTTACATAGCAATTTTGTCTGTTTTCAGGGAGTACAGAGAGAAGTAATTTACCCTTCCCTGTAATTTTAAGTTACATCATGTGATACTGTGAAAACAGAGGATTGCAGCCCATTTTTTAAAGCATAAATTCTTGCAAATAGTTGGTGCCTCTTTGATGCCTTAAGCAAGGCATACAGAAAGTATAAGGCAAGATCAGAAATCAGCATCCAACTCTGCTGTGAAAAGAATTATGAAGGCTTTGGATAAGCAATGAAAAATCCCTGACATAGAAAAAAGCCCTGCATAATTCCAGCAACAGGTATCTCTAACTGTGAATTCCAGATGCAACTTTCTCAATTTCAGGACTATATTCCCACCTTTCCACAAATCCTAGGATTCATAACTTGACCCTGCTTGTTACCAAATTTGCACTGTAAGAGCTCCTGTACTTAAGTTTATGTCTTTTTAAGCAACATGGGGCTGTGGTTACTTTGCACATAGAGCAGCTCTCCCAATATGAACCAGCAAACCCCATGGGGGTTTATAGGAATAGTGAGAAATAGTTTGAACTCTCTCTCTCTAGTAAAATAGGAAGGAAAAAGAAAAAAATCTATCTGTATTCCTTCCGGTCAGACAGAAGCAGAATGGTCCTGCAGCAGGAGCTAGAAAATTATCTGTTTGTTTTGCACTGAAGAAATCCAAGCCACTTCCAGGACATCACCTATAAGGTTTCTATTGATGTTTTCCCCAGTGACATGACAGTGGTGCTACATGGCCTGTATTAGGTCCATTTCAACTATTGCAGACATCTGCTAATGAGCACAAGCCAGATCAGAACACGGCTGAACCTGGGAAATGTGTCCTCTTATTCTCTGCTCTCCCAAACGCTTTTTCCTTAGGTTCCACTGGAAGATTCTCAGTTATGGGAAACAGGGTACAGAGCTTTGATCCTACTCACAGGATAAATGACAGAGACTACATGGGCTGGATGGATTTTGGACGCCGGAGTGCTGAAGAATATGAGTATTCTTCCTGAAGAACATCAAAATATAGCAAACGAGGAAAAAGGAATCACACTCCCATGTCTGTACAAAAAGAGATAAATCAATTTGTTGTTCTCTTCAAATCAGTGTTTTAAAGTATTTAAAATCACGTATTTGACATAAGTTTGCCTGTAAGACTATAAAATGCAATATATACATATGCAGAATTTTCCAGGAAATGTTTTCTTTCTTTTGTGGTTTCTCATACATTGATATTATATTAAAATGATTTCACTTATCCCTCCTTGTCCTGTCACTGCATGTTTCTGGGTGTCTTACTATAGAGGCAGCATAATGCCTTCATTTGGCACTGTAAACATATTACATGGGTTTTAAATATGTTATAAACATATTCCAATAGTCAGATTATCCACTTCTCAGAGAAGTCTTGTGTCAGTCCCAATAGCTTTGAACTCTAGGGAACATGTCCAAATATAAACACAGCAGCACAATATTGCCAGAAAAGACCAGTTATGGTGACTCTGTTTGCGAAGGACTGAGTTATATACTGAGCCCACACGTTTGCAGTGAACAGCCAACAGTGCTTGAACAGTGAAAAAGAGGAACGACACTAACATGTCTCATTGTCCCGGCTTAGCTGTTTTATATTGTGAATTCCATGTGAAAGTTCTGCTGATGGCTGCAAATCACAGAATAAACAGAGCATTCCCTGCTGTGTGGTGAGCCAAGCATTCATTTGGGAGGGGCTGAGGATAGGTTCCTGAGCTGAGCAGAAGGTGATCCTGAGAGGGTGAGGTATTGGAGCAGTCTAGTCACAGTATCCTTACTAGAAAGAGGTGGCTCCCAAATATTGCAGAGGCTGAGCTGGCTATTGCCCACCAACGTGGAGAGAAGGAGAGAGGTTCTGCCCAGCTCTTACCTGGCTCAGAGCAGGGCAGAGGGCCCCAAGTTCAGAGCTGGGCAGTGATCCCAGCTTGTTCAAAACCAGCACCCTGCAGTTCCTGCAGTCATTCCCATCTGCCCGTGGGCAGGCTGCAAAATAAGTATTTTACCTGCATGCTCCTCCACCACCACCGGTAATCAGCCTCCCTGCAGCTCCTGGGTCTCCTTCAGCAGCTGGATCTCACATCTGAGGAATGCCCTAAATTGTAAAGGATGTGATTTTTGCAATGCATAATTCTCAGAGTTTCTCCTGAATGTGTGCACTAATACAAAAAGGAAAATATTTGTCACACGCAAGAAAGCAGGTGCTTGCCAAAGGAAAGAGGCAGCAGTTTCTACAGCAGTTGATAGGCAAACACAAAGTGTAGAAAACAATACATAGAAAATACTTGCACTAAACCAAAATTCTACTAAAACCAACACTGGGAAACAAACCAAAATGGTTGTGCCAAGGGCTGAGCACAAAAACACTTTGAGGAGCTGCTCCCAGCAGCAGCTGGGAGAGCAAACAGCACTGCAGAATCTGCAGTGGGAGTTCAGCAAACAGTAACAGGCAGTGTTCTTCTCTAGTAACATCAAAATTTTTTTTCGTGGATCTCATCCTGAAAACATGGAAATGCTTTTCTGCGTTTCTTTCTCTCAAGCTCCTCCCAGTCAACCAGTTTCCAAGCCACTTAGCCTGGCTTTTTAAGGTTCCTTTCCAAGCATAATGAGTCCTAAATCACCTGAATTGTATCCTTAGTTTTGGTTATTGTTCACAGCAAAATAGTGCAAAGTGCCCATTTTTTCCAGAACTTTCAAACAAGAGATTAAACTAAATTAATCTATTTTTCTTAACTGAAGAAAATACAAATAAATCTAAAAATACATTTATTTATACATTTGCCACCAAAGTGATATTACTTTTGAAGAAAATCACTGTTATCTTTTAAATTAATGTCAGGAACATTCAAGCAATGTTTTTAAATGTTTCCATTCCTGGTTTATATTGATAGAGGATTTAATATTGTAATATTGCAGGGGGGCTGGGAGTGGGTGATGTTACAAATCAAGCCTTACTACTGCAGAACGTTGTCATTAGGAAAAAACCAAACCTTTTCTTTTTCTCCTTTGTTTCATTTCCTACAGGCAGATGGATGGAGAGAAAAAGATGTTCTTTCCCATTTCTCTCTTCTGAAGGTCTCTGAAGATGTCTGTGAAGGTGCACAGCCCCCAGGGCAGCCAGGTGATGGGTTTGGCAGCTTTTACGTGTCACTCCCCCAGGACAGGGGCGTCTTTGCCTGACGCACAAAAATGGCTTCAGCACCTGACTGGCGCAAGTGAGTGTTAAGAGTAAAGAATTACGGGGGGAAATGCAGTAGTTATGAAGAGGGACTATAACTCTGTTCCTCGAGGCAAGGGGGAGCTGGCTGTTAGCAGCTCTCTATTGGCAGCTCAGCAACATGATCCTCATTATCATAAAAATACCCATCACCTGCCTCCTCTGGGAACAGAAGAAATTCCCCAGATGGGAAAGAGTTGTAAAGGCTGCTGAGACACCATTCAGCTCCCAGGTGGCCTGGAGGTGCTAATTTGAGCTAAACAGGGGAGACAGCAAACCTGGGAAAGTCATGCAGCCCTGGTGGCTGCAACCCTTATCCCATGGTATTAGTGAAGGCACTCTCCAGGCTGCCCTGTTTTAACCCAAGGGAAACAGCAGCCTCAGAAATGGAGGCTCTGAAGCTGGGTAGGAGCCCCTTGCATCCAGCAAAGGCTTTGGATTGAGAAGTGTCCCACAGATTCCAGCACACACAGCATTGACACAACGTCCTGGTGCTGTCTGGGATGTGAGATTTCTGGCACTGCCAACTCTCTTGACATTTAATTTAGCTTAATCCAAATTTATGTTTATGAAAGCATGTGCATAGGTGCTAAATTTACACAGCCAAAACAGCAAATCAATATCTTTTTGTGTTTAATTGCAGTTTATTTTCTCCATGGGCTTGATTCAATTAGTTCTACTCCAGCTTTATTAACTTTATTTCAAAACAGGTGCTGGGCGAATCTCCATGAATGGAGCAGCTTGCTGCAAACTCCACATCAATTATTTTGGAAAAACTTGTGGTTCTGCTTTTGCAGAGTAGTGCATAGAACAGCTGTGAAAAAGGTGCAAATAGCAAGTGCTCCTTGTGGGAATGAAGAGAAACCCAGGCAAGAGAGAGGGAGCACCCATGCCTCGGGAGGGGGCAGCTCTCCCTGGGAGCTGGGGCAGCACGTGAGGGAAACCTGAGCTGCACCAGTGCACCTGACCCTGAACACCCTCGTCTCCCCTGGTATTCCATACCAGTGTGGATCCTGCTCTCCTTTCCCCGGCTTGGATGCATCCCCAGCTGCTCCATCCTTATTGCATGTGTGCTGGCAACGTGCCCCAGACAGATGTTCCCAGCTGCAGCCCAGCTGTGCACATTTCAGCAAGCCTGACAGCAGACCAGGCACTCCCCTCTCCAAGGCCTGAGCACAGGAATTTGCAAGTCAAGCAAGATGAACGTTTCAATGTCCCAGGAGAGCAGCGAAAGGCTTCTCTGCATGTTCAATTTTTGTATCCCCCAAGTTCATTAAAATTCCCTTAAAAAAAGAAAAAACTGGCTGTGTGCTTGTTAAAGCTTTAATAATTTCTAAGTACCTGTGTCAATTGAACAGCAATTGGATTCAGCACAGCTTGAAACCTATTTCAGCAGGACAAAAATCTCTGTCATCTTTTAAATACAAACATTACTGGCCTCTCAAGTGTATGCAGTTCTCACATGAAAGCCCACTGCCGATATTAGAGCCAAGGATATTGCTTAGCACCAATAACTTCTAAGGCCTTTTATTTTCCTTACCATTCTGTGGTTCAATTGGCTTCTTAAGTGAATTAAAGCAGGTCTGAAGAGCACCCAGTGAGATGTGGTAGCGCAGCTGAACAAAGCTAATTCTTCATTGTGAATACAAGCCGCAGGCAGCAGGTGCTGTTTGTACCAAAGGAAGGCAGGACATCTCACCAGCATTGCTGGACTTTTCAATTCAATGTAGAGAGCTGCCAGTAAATGTGTTCAGGGAGTGGGGAGGAACTCTTAAACCTCTGTGTACAATACCAGTATGTTGTGGGGCCATCCAATGCTTAGGATACATGTAAAAGGAAGAGGGGAAGAGTCTCAAAAGGCGTTTTTAGCCAGTCTTGGCTCTCCAAAGAACATCCTGTGTTCCAGGATCCATCTACAGCCCAGTCTTAGACACAATCCTCAGCACCTCATCTTCCTCTCCCCTCCAACCCAGCTTTCAGAGGACTATTAGAAGCAAAGATGCATCCAGAAAAGTTTCTGAGATACTTGAACACTGCAAGGGTGGAGGGCAATTTCAACACTCTCTTCTGTGCACCTCAGAATCAGCTCTCACCTTCCTTGGTTTGGCACTTGCTTAACTCATCCTGTTCCCACGCGAGGAGGGCTGGATGCACAGTGCTTTTCCTCCCTAGATCCTTCCTGTTAACCATTAACTTTCTGACCACGAGCTTCCCTCAGGCTCAGAGCTGTGCAGAGAGGAAGGATGTCTGTACTGACAGTCCCTGGCTGTGCCCCTGGCATCAGCCTCTCTTGGAGCTGGTATAGGGCAAAGCCCTCCACAAGTTTATTTTGGTATAACTGCTGTCCCATTTTGTCTCTGTAGCAAGTAAGTGATATAAATGCTATTATTTCCCTCTTCACCTCATACACACACAGACATTCTTCTCCTCAATGAGGCTGTCTAATCTTTCTATGAGTTACTGCCTGATTATTCCCTCCTCCAGGGAGCTTTTTTCATTACTTAGCTTTCACTATGTGTGCAGATTTTTTGAGCTTCTCAGTATCTGAAGTTTCATCACTGCAATGCTCCCTCCCTCAGTAACGAAGATATTGACTAGCAGCAGACCTCAGTCTTTTTTGAAGAACAGGATGTTTCCTCCTTATTCTGTACTTTCACATTTTATTACTACAGGTTTTGCATTGTATTAGGCAGGAGAGTACAAACTCCTCTCCTCAGAATACAGAAAGCATACAACATCCAATTCTGCATTCTCACAATTCAAATAAAAAAATACAAAAGCACATTTGCTTCTCTTTTTTCTTTTGACTCAAGTTTCACTGATTTCAGCAAACTTAAAATTTGAAAACTTTTCAACCAGTTCTGTGCCTAAGAATTTTAAAAAACAAGGGATGGCCTCTTATTTTGCTTTAACTAAGATATGAAAGCAAAGGATCAAGGTGGAAGATCACCTTAAAAGAACAAGAAAAAGTTGAATAACACACAACAATACAACTTTGCTGTTATTTTATTGATATTAGTGAAGGAAAAAATTAAATTTAATCATTCTGATGTGTTACAATTACTTTCTCTGGTGGGTGGACAGCTCCTACAGCTTATTTAAAGGCTAAATAATACTTCCCAATTGCATTATTAACTTCTACACTTTAAGTTCTCTTATGGTATTGCTTTCTTCCTCTGAGAATATAAAATGGTCCATTAAGTCTACGACTTTTGTTCAGAATCAACTGTTATTCTATCTACTGGTTTAAGATACTTAAATGTACTTGCAATAAGTGCACACATACAACAGCAAACAGAGCTGATGGCATTTTACTAAAACATTGTAAGTTCATAGAATAAATAGAAGTCTTCAAACACATGCTGTAACTGACCAATGTGTTTTTTATCTTTCTCAAAAAATATCCTTAGTGTCCATAGAACTACTTCAATGACTACTTCATTCAGAAGGAAAACAAACCACCCACCTATCTCTCATCACAAAGACTAAAAGACAGTTTCATTTATACAAGAAATTATCAGTGCTAATAATTTAGTAACAGTCTGGTACAAATGGCAATTTATGGCAATTATGTGTAGTGTGACAACGGTAACAAATGGGGAGCTTGATTTTAGATGCCACAAGAAGTGCAAGGAAAAGAAAGTGGATGCTAAACCCTCCCTGCTTTGTTCCTCTCCATCCCCTCTTCCAAAAAATATTTATGTCTCAGCTCCGCTCTAGAAGCAAGCTCCCTCCAGTCTGCTCCAGTTCCAAGGTATTTCAACTCTTTCTACAAGCACCCTGCAGAAGGTCAGGAGAAACAGAGAAAAAATTGCAATATAATTAGGATTGCCTGGCAACTAGAGGTTGCGTGAGGTTTTATGTTTCCTTTCTGAAAAAGCAGGGGGTTATATATTTGTATGGCAGGAATTTCCCTCATTTTAAGAACACTGGGAAAATGAAGCATTTCCCATATTTTCACCTATGCTAGGATCTGACTTGGGATGAAAAAGGTTTCTCTGAAAAAAGAAAACAGAAAATGGGTGGAGAATATTCTCACCCTGCTTAAAAGGCCACTGTCTCTGACATGCGTGAAACACTAAGATCAGCACGAGGGCTGCAAGCTGTTCTTTCCCGCCTGTACCATTCCATTACTAAATGTTTTCTGTGGTTCTCTGCTGAGGTTTCAAGGACTCACCTTTTCCTAATACTGGTTTTGCTACATGTTCTTTTATAACATTCTTATCTGTCGATCTGTTCCGCAACTTGGACTTCTAGGAAGTCACTGCCATGTTTACCTCACAAGTTGTAAAAACTGTTTTCTTTGGGCACACTGACAAAGCATATTTCAGTGGCAGCAACACATAATAAAGCATTTTCCCTTCCACAATCCAGTGCAGCATTGAAGAACAAAACAAAAACAAACAAAAAAACAACAAAGAAAGAAGTTGCACAAAGTATAGGTGTGCCAAAGGAAACAGCGGTGGTAGGAATACGTCAATATCCCAGGTAGCCAGTAGGCCTGCTGACCTCAACACAGTATTAGTTCAAGTTTACAGTCTTGGGGAGGAGGCAAATACAGAACAGGAAAAAAAGAAAATAAGGTTTCATCCATTCAGGCATAATAGCCAGGCACTCCAATAACTCAGCTCAACTCATATACAGAGGCAAAATTAAAACTACCACATGTTAAACTGAGTGCTTTTTTCAGTATTTAACGAAGCACAAATGCTCCCATGCTTCAAGTGATGTAATGAGAGGTCTCACATAACACATTCAATAGCTTCCCATGCACCTTTGACTCAAGTTAGATTAGCTACAGAATTCACGTTTTTCTAGTCAAGTTATTTTTTGTTGGTTTTACACTTTTGTTTTTTTTCAGTGCATCTTAAAAAAAAAAACAAACCTTTTCAAAAGGTTTTAACCTTAATTAGTTTTTTAACCTTAATACAGCAATCATAACATAGAGCCTTTTGCACTTGATTGAACAGTAAAATAATCCAATTAGTTACAATAGATCTGGTACATATTTACACATTTTATACAAAGTTTACACATTTCTCCTGTTAGGCACAAAGTTGATTTGTCAAACTCAAGAGGCAATGAAGGGGTGGTGGGGAAAGGAAAAGGAGATTGGAGAAAGAATCTGAGTATTTTAATTTAAAAAGACTAGCTGTAAAAATAAAGTCCTTTATCGTAAGCTAGTTTGCTTCGGGAGCTTGGTTCCCATGAGGATCCCTGAAGTGAGGGATGTTGGGCCTTTCATCTGCATGCTGGAACCCACCATGGTGGGGAAGCTCCGATTCCTTCGGATGCCAGTGTTCAGCTGGATACCCCCGATGGCACTGGTCACGGCAGGGCAGCCCAAGGGGAGACCGTCAGGCGCCAGGCCTCCAGGAACAAGGGCCCTCACTGGTCCCTGTGCCCCACAGAGAAGAGGTCCCTGGTCATCAGTTAGAGGAGGTGCTGACGTTTGCCCGGAACTCACAACTTTGGCAATACCAAACCTTCTGACTTTGTCCACGAGATTAAGGTTGGAAACAGACACGTCAGTTTGGCTCTCACTGTTTCTGATGTTCTTTTTATTCCTCACCTCCTTCAAGATGGAACTAGCAGGCTTTGAAGCCAAGAAATTGTCATAAGGTGGGCTGGTGCACTTGAACTCAAAAGATGGAGGGGAAGAAGAAGGTGTCTGCATGGGTGAGTTTGGTGGAGTGGAAGGAATGATTGCCATTTTCGGGGAGTACGTGTTCAGCAAGGTGCTCCTGCTGGCTCTGTCCCAGCTCTGTGGATTGTACACTGCTGCCGAGATGCCCCTTTCCTTCAGCAGCCACACCAGCCCCAGGGACGTGCTCATCGTTGTTGTGGATTCCCGGAGGTTGGTGAAGGATTCAGCCAAACTCAGACGCCGAGGAGTGCACGGAGTAGCCACTGGGGTGCCTTTCAAATTGCTAATGCTGCCACAAGCTGGAGTAGGTGCTGCGTTAAGGCTGAAAGTAAAGGAGCAGTCAAATTATTCCCTCCGCTAGAAAATTAAAATTTACTACAGAGGCAAGATTTTTAATCCTGAGCAGGGCCTTTTATCCTTTTGGAGAGTGCACAGGACACTGACAGTTCCCAGCCCCCCACAAATGTGACTACAAGTGCAAAATGACCAGATCTTACCAAATAAATCTCCACTTTGCACACCGCAGAGCCCAGTCTCACAGGATTAATGCCACTGCCAACACCCAGCATCACATTTCTCCTGATAAACTGATAAACTTTGTGATCAACACCTTCACTTTTACTTCCTGTTCTACTGGCTGTCGCAACTCCCAATTGCTTCTAAGAGACAAGGAAATGTGGGAAACTGGACCAATGGCATAAGCAAGACATCTACTTTTAGTGTCACTTCTGAGCACACAGAATTGAACACTCAATCACTAAGGCATGGTGTACTTAGGTATTCCAGAAACAAGGCATGTGAGATACCTATGACACTCCCAAATTAATATCTGAGAGAATCCTAAGAGCTCCATGCACCTTCAGAACAACAACAAAAAAATCCATCTTTTTTTAACCATGCGCAAATGATGGTCTTTGCCACAAGTACACAAGCACAAATAATTAAGAAAATAAAAGAATTTGACAGTAATATCAACTAACCATGGGTTCATCTCCTCTAATGACATTTAAAGGGTCTTGAGCAATGAAACACTTAATGCTAACAAAGGATTCACTAGTGAGCTCACCACTGTTCAAAAAGAAATCTATTTCCTCACCTTGCCAGGTTAGCAAGTAGAATGCACTCAGCAAAGAGTCAGACAGAAAATAAAACCAGTGCAAGAACAGTGGGAGAACTAAGCAGCTAGCAGGGGAAGGAACAGGGGAGAGAGTGGGATCTTCCTTTTTCAGCAGAGCCATGCTGTTGGATTGTCTCAGCCACAACGTGCAACTTTTACTTAAGTGGGGTTCTCTGCACAAGAAAAACATCTCAAAGAGCCACTTTGAGACAATCTGGTTGGATTTCCAAGAGAAGACTCTGGCTAATGACTAAATCACCTCTTTTTTTGCCCATATAGACAAAAAGGGCTGAGATAGTGTCTTCACTGGAATTTTCAGTCTCATTTCACCTTACAGTAATGAACCCTGTATAGCCAACACTAATGTGCATAACAGGTTAGACACCTGGAATGCTTTCAGCTTCAGCTTCTGATAAGCTTAGAACATCATCTAGATCCTTAGTTTACAGTGAGCAGGGGATGTGAATCCACACAACACTGGAAACTCTAGTCCCATCGTCCAAAAATCTGTGTATCTTTAAGGCACCTCTTAATAAGGAAAACATTAGCCAGATGCTATGAAATCTCAAGTCATGTCTTCTTTCCAAGGCAAAATAGGATGGGACCAAGATGATCTCTCACACTGATTTGGAACTGTACCAACCTCTACCATAAGCAAGTGAAATTGAGGAAGCTGAATTGCAGTTGCAATTCAACAAGAGGAATCTCATATATTCTTCTGGGTATATTGCAGTGAAACACTTATTTGAGAAAACTGGCAGATGTAATTAGAAACACAGCCTTACTTAGTGGCTCTGGACTCAGTCCCCTTGCACCCCCGTGTGTGCTGCGGCTGTCAGTGCATGTGGCAGATGTGCTAAGGCACATCCTGATGTCCTGTCCCTTCTGCCTGGGCTGAGGCAGCAGCAGGGGAGGATATCTCCCAGCAGAGCTAAGGAGGCCACACACACCCACTGCAGCAGCACATACACTCTGAAGGCAAGGCAGAGTGGAAAGAAATTAGTTCACAATTCTTCTCTTAGGCACTGATTAAAGTTGGACCCTCATAGTTCTGATTCTAGTGGAACTAAAGAGCAGTGACACCCACTGGTGTGGTGCATCTCCTATACAGCTAAATACAGAATACAGAATTCTTGAAAAGCATGAGGGAGAAAAAAAGGAAGAGAAGTTATTGCATGAACTGACTTTCTACAAGCTATGACCATATACATTTCAGAAATCCAGACATAAGGTGTTCATTATGAGGCTTCTACTATAGTCACTAGATGAAAACTGTAGCACTCCAATGGTTTATTAACTCCAACAGCTTCACTCTTTCCAGATACAGATTTGAGTTGCACAGACATGTAGATTAGTATTTCTACTCATTTTTCAGCACAGTTATACACTACACTGCACTTACAGTGCAATTAAAAAAAACCAAGAAAGCAGTTGCAGATGTTGCCTTTTTTTCCATTTGATCATTTTGGCACTGCTTTAACTGGGAAATATTTTTCCCAAAATGACTAACACTGCAGGGCACCCTGGACACAACCGCAGAAACAGACTCAAAGTGGCCTCAGCAACTCAGCCCAGTGACAGTCTCAGAGTTAGATTGAGAAAAGAAACAAATAAAGGAGCAATTTCATTTAGCTGGATGAAATTTAGTCAGGTTAGAGCAACACCTGGGGTAGCACAGGTTAAAATGCAACCAGGTAGGTAAAGGCCAAACCTCTTGGGGTTAGCTGGTGCCACACACACTAGCATTCCTTGTGCATGACCCTGCCAACACAGATGCTGTTGGCAGTGCTGCTCACCCCCAACCACGCTGGGTCACAGTGTCTGCCCTATACCTCCTCTCATGACAATGAGACATAACGCAGTTTCTCATCCTCCACACATGACCTGTGAAGAATCATTTGTAGTTGGTAAGGAGGAGCTTCTTAAACATCTGCTGAAAACATAATTTTGTTTATTTTGCTCTTTATTCTCCTGAACAAATGATGAGCTTCCATTTAACTAAGGCAGCTGAAAATGCACTGAATTTAGCTGTCTTTTCTGACTGATTTGTTAGATTTAGTACCCAAAGAGTTTATTATGATCACAACTGACAGCAATTCAACAGTAAAAAGAAAATTAAAATAGAACTGCAGCCATATAAGAGGATCTCTTCAGTAATTGTGCTGAGGGGAAAGACAGAAAAGAGTATAGAAAAACCAGCCAGGCCACTAATAACTTAGTTATTAGTCTCTTAGAAAGAGAAGCAAAAAAGTTACATTTAAGCATCATATATTTCTTTTCCACTTGACAGGTTTTCATATTCAATACCCTTGCTTTTCATGCCCTTCATAGGAAGTCAGTACCTATCTCATGTCTAAACAGGTGTAGACACAACACCTCTGCATGGGGACCTACACAGTGGTACACTCACACAGAGGAGCTGAAAGAGGCAGAGAAATAACAAGACATTGTCCTTATAAACAGAAAAGAACATTCTTTAAATCCTGATTTGCTAAGGGAGAAAAGCTCCCTCTTTAGGTATGAAATTCACACATCCCCCTCTGGTTCTCAGATCTTCACCTTCCATTAAGGCCACAGAACTGCCTTCCGTTGGCATGCAGTGTCTATACTGCCAGCTGCTATTGCATCATCAGCTCATTACTTTCAGTCTGGCAACTATGAATTAATTTCCAATAACTATACCAAGAAACAAAGTACACATCTCCCTGTTTCCAGTTAAGGAGTATGTCCTCCTCCATTCCTCACGTAGTTCCTGGATTTCTTTACCTGCACATCCCTTTTTCTTCTGAGAAGAAAGATTTAGACTTCCTCCCTGGAAAAACCTCTCATCTTTTTTAGTAAGAGATTACATCCTGTGCATTTACATATGAGGACTACAACTAGTCTAATATTAAGAGTAGCCAGGTTTAGATATCAGAAGCCAATATAGTTATGTCTGATCCTGCAATATCTCAACTGAATGTAAGAAACTTTGGCTTTTTAAAACATCACACATGCCTCCCAAATTCAGGCTGCGGTAACTCAAAATGGGAGGAATAATTGGTGGGTGTGTTGTAATTCACCAATGCAGTCATTGCCTATGCTTATGCTATTATTTTGCATTTGCTTAGAGGGGAAACTCTGATAGAGCTGAAGGCTTTGCCATTATGAGAATCCCTTACCTTGGCGTGACTCGTGTGAGTTCATCGGAAGGGTGCAGAATGCGACAGGTGGTGAAGGTGAAGGTGGAGTTGGTTTGTGACATGCACTTCCCAGGATGAGGTACTAAATTAAAAAAAAGCAAATTCTTTGCATTTTACACAGAAAAGGGGAAAACCAAACTTCTGTGTGCTGATAAGACAGATGCAAAAAGTGATGAGGCACCTTGATGGGATCAATGCAAGAAAAGTGAAATGCCCAAGTACTACAGTGTTTAATAGACACTTGTTCTCCAAAAGAAACACCTCTAGGACTCCAAGGCTAGTGCTAAAAAGGTCTGCTGAAACTTGCCCATGATCACAAACACTGAAGAATAAGTCTTGTTCAAATCATATCTAGGCCAGATAATGCTTGAAATGCTAGCCTTTATCTAAACTAATGCAACTTGCATCAGTGGGAAATTACAAGCAAAATTTTCTAGAACCAGCTCAGGAGCACCAGGATTTTCTAAATGCCTGTGCCTTTCAGCTTTTAGATTGATCCACAAAAAGGTATCCCCATTACTTCTCTGTAATGGATCCATCTGCTAATGCTACAGGAATACAGATTGTTGGGGTGGGGAGGGACAGACATTAATTACTGTTTTTCTGACTTTTCATATTCACAATATGGAAAGTGGTAGTTTTTTTGGATCCACTACTGTACATCCGTAAGATTTCTCTTGTGCATGTGATTAGGTTCTTTAAAAATGTATGTCCTCAGCTGCATAGTATAGCAGTTTTTGAATATTTGTAGACAGTGTAGTAAGCAAATTTCCTAACAAATGTGGCTGTAAAACTGCCACTCTGGTGATAGATCAGTGATCTGGGAAAGAAGCAATATAGCTCAGTTTTAAAAATGAAGGACTTAGGCCAACTTCTTTCTTCTTAGTAGAAATACTTCTTCAGCTGTATTAACCTGCTATATAATGCAGCTGTGGTCACTGCAAAATAACTACAGAATTTAAGAGCCATGCATCTGAAAAGCTGGTTGAAGAACACCCAGAGTTAAGTATTACATCAAAGATATCATGATTGCATAGGTTCTCTTACTTAGTAACCAAACTTAGCAGTGGTCAAAAGACATGCACAATTAAAACCATGTGCAGTTCCCTCCCCCCACCAGTCCTACCCAACCCTCTGAGCCATACCCTGATTAAGCCACATTTTAATACCACAGTACACAACTATTCAACACATTGCAAAAGACAGACACACCGACCAGCTAGACCAGACACCATTCTGAACTCCCAGAGCAGCTCAGCAGAAGCAAGGCAAGTCTTAATTGTGGCTGTGTTCCCTTTTTCACATATCAAGTATCACAGCTCCAAAACAGTATGTCTGGTTAGGTAGCCCTTTAAGAACACATATAAGCGGTGTGTGAGGGGCAGAGCATGGCCAGTGTGAACAGTGGAAGCAGAAGTGGCTGAGCATACAGTGTGAGGTAGCTTCTAGTCAGTGCTGGAATGTACAGCTGTACATTAGAGAAGGATATTTCTAAGGACCCACTGGAGTGTCTTATTAACACACTCAGATGTTAGCATGGCATAACATAACAACGAGCTCTACTTCACCTCCAGAGATGGTAATTAGGATGCTTCAGGAATCCAGTTGCTTTAGAGATTAGTGTGAGCACTACGAAAGCTATTACAAGGGAGCACAGCCTAGCAATCATGATTCTCTCCATATTGTAGAGAGTTATAAGAAAATCTGGAGAAAGAACTTAAATAACTGGACATGAAAAAATTGGTTATTTAGAGAAACACAGGACTTTAACATAAATCAATTAGAAACAAAGCAATTATCCCTGGATGATGAATAGAGAACAGAATAAAGCAATGCTGGTTTAAGATTGCAAGCTCAACCCAAAGCACACAGCTGTAATACAATCAGTGCATTTTCCCCATTTGTCATATCCACTGGGCATCCCTTCAGATTGGAGACAGGCACATTGAAGAAACATAGCTGCATTAGCAAAAGCAAGACTCATTGCCATTAATGAGTCAAAGATAGGAGAAGGCTGCTAAAAGTAGAGAAATCACTAACTCTAATCAGAGGAGACAAACTGAAATGATAAAAAAAAAAATCTATCCATTTCCAAGGATGTATTTCACCCTCAAATACCACTAAGAAAGTCCTGTACCAGCTTCATCCTTCATCAGTCAACAATGGGTTGTATCATATTGCTGTAGCATTTTCCATCCTTTGGACACAGTAAAGAATGAGAACCTGTTGCTGTAAATGAACAAAGTTTATCAAATAGAAACAAAATTATTAATTTCTAACTTAGTAATTTTTTATATAAATGGCCATCTCCTGAGTTGGTATAAGTTCATGAGGAAATAATACATTTTTCTAATAAGGAAGACTATCTTCACATTTACAGATATCAAAGTATTCGCTTGAATAAACATCTGCTCCATGTAACTGTCTGAAACCAAATACTTTACTTATACCCTCTTTTCCAAAGCAGTCGTAGTTTAACAACAAGGCTTCATATCTGTATGAAAAAGAAATTGTACATAATTCAGTGCTTAACAAAATTTGCAGAAATATAATGTAATTTCATCCCTGTGCAAACTGTTAGTGCGTTTCCCCCCCTAAGTTAAAATTAAATCTAAACCTAAGACTTCTGCTGCATCATGTTTTAGCATTCAGGAATTAATGAGTCTTCACCTTACTAAGTTTTCTCCAACAATTCACAGGCATTATGGGAAAATGCAAACCATCATAGCTGAAAGGGACTCTTCTGTAAGCACAAACACTATTGTAAAAACACCTTTAAAAAAAAATAAGTCAGGTCCCAGTCAAACTGAGTGCAGAGAGCTCCATCTTCTGGTAAAACAAGCAGGACTTTCCTCACAAAACACAAAGCTGATTTTACATATCTCTGAGCTGTCTCAGATCCTGCTTCAGGACTCTGAGCCTGTGGACCATTCTGCTAGGTATAAACAGCAAAACAAATGTATTTAGGACATGACCTTCTGCCCAGGGAACTCTCAAAAGCCCATTTTATCTGCATTTTCAACCAGCTTATGCAGAGGAAGGTACAAAAGTTACAGCAAGCAAACAAGTGACCTGCCCCACCCACAAGATGTCAAGACAAATGAAGTTTGAGGAAGATTTGTAAGAGGTAGCTATACTAAAACATCATTAACATTTGTACCATTTTATCAAAATTCAAATTTGTTGTTATGCTGAAATAACAGTGAGGAGGCAGAGAGCTCAAGATGACCAGTAAATCTTTGCACTTTGTACAAACACCTGTTCTGGTACATCTAGATTTATTAGGAAATTAACTTAATTTAAAACGTTGGGAAATCTTTAGAGTATGATTTGATCCAGACTGGCACAAAGTTAACAATTGAGTCCAACAGTGAAGCAAGCCACTCTGGTCCATCATTTTTTTGGCATGTTTCAAGAAAAGGAGGGAACCTAGCTCCATGCTATTTGAGCAGGCAGTGCACTGGAATTAGGACATCTCTTTAGCACAAGCTATGGAAACAGGGATGGAATGACAATCAGACTGAGTCATCCTTAGAGCAACAGATGGTGTTTTAAAGCATTAGAAGTTTATTGCTGAATAGAAAAGTTCTGCCTGCTTAAAAAGAGGACAACGAAGGACCATTAGGAGACTTTTTCTTCCCTATTGTGTGATCATCTAGAATAGAGGCTATGGACTTTACTTTTGCCAGTTTGTGCCACTAATTCCATTCTTGGGTGAAGTGAAATTACTGGAAACTAGGTCACAAAAGCCCACTAGGATCCACAGGACAAGACAGTGGCTTCATGTAGTGTGCAGGTTTGGCAGAGTTCATTCCTTACAGGTACCTAAGATATCCAGTGCTACCTGCACTGAAAATGCCTGACAGAATAGGAGGAATATAGAGTAGGCTGGATCTGATGCCTGGGTAAACCACTACAATAAAAAGGAGGTAAGTGATAGAAACAACTGTAAAATGTGAACATGGGGCTTCCCTAACAGTGTAACCATGAATACTCAAAACCTCCAAGAATTCATACATCTGCACCAGGAACAAGGCTTTTGTTATGTTTCTTAAACAACAAAATTATTTTCTGAATATATGATTTTCCAAAATTTTCATTTATTTGCCTTTGGAAACAGAAAGAGAGGAAAAATTGAACAAAGGCAGGTATTCTTTGGACAGGGTGTTCCTCTGGCTGAGATAATTTTCTCATACTTATATAAACCACTGAGCATAGATGCAGAAAGACTTCGAAGTATTTAATGTGGCTTCAACATAAGTTTATGCAGGCTAGGATCCCCAAATTAAAATTCAAGCATTTTAACACCATAGAAATCAACTGCTGACAGATTTTTCTTAAAGGAATAATTACTGTGAAATATTCATGCCATTTGAAAATAGAATATATTTAAATATGCATCAATACCTTAGTTCTATGAAGAGTTACAAAATTTATTGCTTTTCTGTACAATGATAACTTTTTAGAAGTGTGCATAGTAACCCTGCTAAAAACAACTCAAACATTATACATTCATTACTTGGTCTTGTGATTTTAGGCCTCTATTTGGAAAGCCCTCCATGTCATGGTTAAGGTCTAAGCATGAAGTATGAGAAGTGCTGATCCTGTAATACTGTGTACATGTCTATTCAAATCAATCAATCAGTGGAACTAACAAATACAAGAACTAAAAGACCAATGCACCCAATACTAGCAGACAATTAAGCATACACCGTATCAAGTGCAGTCCTTCCAACTTCAAAATTAAAACATTCATAACATTATTAAGTGCTTTGAGTGGTTGGTGTTTCGTTAGTTTCTTTAAGGGAAACATGAAAGCCAGTGAATTAAAAAACCACAACAAACCAAACAAAAAAACCAACCTAAACAACCCCTCCCTCCAAAACAGATTCTGTACAGTTTTATAATATACTAGTTTCTTTCACAGAACAAAAAAAAATATATTGGCATTACTAAAAATTTGTGCTGCAAAAATTACTTGTCCCAGATGATTTTAAGAGCACTGTGTCCTGTAACTTCTCTACCATTCTCACTTATGCTGGGAGTCTATACAAGTGATGCCCAAATCTCAGCCTACTCCTGTGTATTAGGCTAAAACTCCAACTTTGGAATTTACAGTCATCCATAAAGTTAACTCTACCCACACGCAATACGTGGCTCCAACAGACTAACTGCAGACCATAAGGCACATACGTGCTAACTTCTGAAATGTTCAGTGCCATAACTGGGAGAGAATATGCATTTATAGTGAAGAAGCTATTTTACAGATCAATGGGTACCACAGGTTTCAACAGGGACAAGAAAACACAAGGACCATAACTTTTCCTTTTTTAAACAGAATGATTTCTGACTGTAGCTATCCCAAGAATAGAATATCTATTACAATTGCTCTAAATACACTTGTTTTGGCTACAAGATATTTTTGGCACCAGTAGCATTTGCTGTCCTAAGCCTGGACATTGAAATAAGCTCTTGGGCTCATTTTGAGCAGCACTCTGCACACACGAAATGGCAATACGAATAGTGCCTGTAAGCACTGTGACAGAGAACATATGCAGTGCAAAAAAAGGCAAGATACAAACCTCAGAAACCTGCCCAACAGACTAAGATAATCTATACCTGCTGGGAAAGTCCTTGTAGGCAGTGTATCACTAAAGACCTCTTTTGGTCTGAGGCTAGAGGACCTGTAGCTCTAGACTAGCATACTTTATGGCCTGCCAACAGCAACTGTAAGAAGATACCTTCTGGCTCTTATAGACCTCTTGAATGAGATTTTTCCACAATGGAAAGACCCTGGATTATAAACAAAGGCACTATCACTAGAGACTGTGTGCAAGATTTTTCTTTCCTTCCCTTTTTATTTTACTTCTATATTCTCTAGCAAGAGTTTATTCTGTATGTTGCCAGCTGGAATCATGCAAGCAACGATGTTGTAACCTTAACACTCATGATGAGTTGCCACATGTCATACACACCCCTACCTCCCTTGCATTTCCTAAAGAGAAATCTAGAACAAAGAATGCTGAGGAGAAGCAATGAGAAGCAATGGCTGCACAATCTCCCAAAATATATTCTTCGGTGGGCAGACTGTGGATCCTAGGAAGTACTGCTCCATTAGTAAGTGCCTACTCGGACAAAATCCGCTAAATCTAACAAATCTCCTTATACAATGCCTGACAAATTGCTTCAACAAAAAGCAGCAACACCATCAATAATGATATGGTAGCTCATGGATACTCCTGAATCCTACATAACAGGACAATTTGAAATAAGGCAAAAGAATGGGAAATAGAAGTTTTTGGTACACTTGCTCATTCCACAAAAAGTTGTTAATTTTGACCCATTTATTTCTGTAATGTATTAAAATGACTCAGCAAACAATACAAAGTAAAATAAGATTGCTAGAGCAATTTTATTGATTTTATCTACTTTGTCAATTTATAAGGCAGGGAATTTGCTTAAAAACTCTGTCTGAGATAGACTTTTCCCAGCAGTAACCAGTAAGTAAGCTGTTCATAAACAATGACCTTTATTCAAATCATAATGGAGACAGAAAAGGAAGGAAATACTAGACTTTCATGCCAGTTTGTAGTCACAGTGGCCTACATTTACTGGTCTACTTCAAAGAAAGAACTCTTTCAAATTATTACCCAGAAATGTTAGACTAATTTGTTCTTTAAAAAAAAAAACACAACAAGGAACTAAACCATATCCTTATCTATGTTTAGCCCATGACAACAAGTCTTTCCCTTTTTTGACATGTTCCTGTATTGAACACTCTTAAAATTAGAAAACCCAAGAAACATTTTTTTGCACATTTACTGTACCTTGAGTACATGAAGAACTGCTTGTTCCCTTCCTCTCTATGGCAACACATTTTACAATTAATCATATCTTTTTCTGAATCTTTTATTCTCTAGATCCTAACAATGCCAGTTATTTCAATCTTTGATTATCTCAGTCCATGTTTCTCATCTCTCCAGCTTTTCTTGCTGTTGTTACTCAGACTCTTCAAAATTATAAAAGCCTGGATAATATCCAAAACAGTACAAGACTGCCTGAAGAAGCATTATTTATTTTCATATTAATATAAAAAATAATAGAAACTTTCCTTCTGGGACCTTATAGAACAAGGACAACTTTTGCCAATGCAAAGGGAAGTTGAAGGGTTTGGATGTTGAAGAACTGGAACAGGCTGCCCAGGGAAGTGGTTGGATCACTACCCCAGGAAGTATATAGAAGTTCAGTAGATATGGCACTTGAGGACATGGTTTAGTGGTGGACTTGGCAGTGCTGGGTTAATGCCTGGACTCAATGATCTTAGAGGTCTTTTCCAGCCTTAATGATTCTATGATTCAAAGTTAAACCTTAATACAACTGACTGCAGAAAGTAGCTTATACTCAGTAGCTGAAAGCACTGAACTGCCATTGCAGTGAGAGCTGAAGATACGCTTCATGTCATGATAATAACAGAAATATTGTTGTTTAACCTTGAGACAATCTAATCTTCCAAAGAGTAGCCAAATATTAAATTATTATTTATCCCAGAAAAAAGAGAGAGAAGGAAGTGTCTTCATATAAAGTAGTTATACAAAACCAAGACGTCTGGAAAAGAAAAGGAGCTCTGGCAATTTTCTGATTCTGGACTAAATATAATTCTTTACGAGAGGCAAGTCTTATTGAAGACTATATAGCTTATTAAAATAAAAACCCCCCAAATCCCAAGAACAAGAGAGAAACCACGCAAACTCAAAAACACATCCATAGCCTTGAGAATCTACTGTAGTCTTGTGCAATAATAGACTGCTAGTGTCAGTTCAGAGTATCTAGTAACTCACGCAGTACTGTGTCAAAAATGTTTACGTCTTAATGCAGTATCAATAGGAAGGACAGGGTTTAATGGCATGGTGGAGAAAGAATAAGGGAAATGCTATTAGTGACTGCACAAAAACATCCCCTTAATTCTTTATCTCAGAAGGACTTTAAAAACAGGAACTGTATCTGAGGTAAGTGAATTAAACTTTCAGAATTTTTTTGGTGATTTTTTCAAGGCACTCCATTTGTTTCATCAAAGACAAGGCAGAGGCACCTTTAGTGCACCAATCATTTAGTCTTTGTTTTTTTCCTACAGTACAAAAATGTAAAACATGCCATCACCTCTTATGAACTGTCAGAAGAGTATCTGCACTACAGAAATACAAAATATACGTAATCTGTACATTATACACACTTAACAGTGCGCACTAAATACACATGCAAGTTGAATACATGCCACACAAAGATTTGTCAAAGAACCACTTCCTTTTAGCAGCCTTCTCTTATCACAATAGAGTAAAATATTGACCACAGATGCTGTTACTGAAAAACAAATTAAAAGATTATCAAAGAAACGATTTTTGAGCCAATGTTAGAATGTTATGTTCTAACCACTGCACGCACTATCGTGCAGGTGCTACACACAAAGCAATATTATGGATGCTGTTCTGAAGAGACGTGAGAATGGCCCAGTAATCAAAATCCTGTAAAGATGTCAGTTTTACTGGACTTAATGAGTTTCCCTCACCAGACCCCTCATCATCGTCAGTCGCGGACTCCTGCATCTCCTCTGTGAAAGCCTGAGATGGGCGGGGGTTATTCTTGTTCTCTGAAACAGTCACTTGTGCTTGTGACCTCTCACCTGAGGTCTCTGTGTGCTGAACTGGCGTCGAGGTAGTTAGGCCCTTGTAAGAAATGTCACCTGTCTCATCTTCCTCATAGTCATTAAGGCAGTACACTTCATCCAAATCCAGGTCTAGGGTCCTGAAGCCCTTTGTGACAACCCCGGGCCTCGGGTCCAGGATCCCACCCAAGTGAGGCTGAGCCAGCTGCTGCCAGTGGTGCAAAGTGGCAGAACCTTGAAAAGGAACAGAAAGACAACCAAAATCAATTAACAAGCAATCCAGGACCTAAAGACAAAGTCCCACTTCATTGATGCAGAAGACCAAAGGTTTGGGAGCTCCAAACCTTTAATGTTTCTGGGTTTAACGTTGCTAGGGAGACATGCTACAGCACAAAACTGCTTCACCTATGCTTCAGCATTTCCATACCAGTGTGAAATGAACTGACCACTTCAGCACTTATGCAAAGCCTGGTGGTGAGAAGCAGCACATTTGTGCACATGCACATCCCCTTCCCATAAATATCCTCATCTGCTTCAATTCTCAGGATTAAGCAGGAGTAGAAAGAATTTACATTGTAACAGTTGATCTGAGCACCATCAGAGAAAGCTCTAAGCAGAACATATACCACATATTCCCACATTAAGCTCAAATTAAGACAAGTGCTGAAAACATGCCAGAATTTTCTATCAGTGGCTAACGGGAGAACAGTAGTCACACAGATTGCACAGCAATTTTAGCTTTGTACCATATGTTAGAAAACCCCATCAATTTCAGGCATGTATAAGCAGATGCACAACTCTGAACTACACGTCAAGTCTAAATACCTGTGTGGGCCCTATGCTACAGGAATTCAACTACTACATTAACTAAATGCTACTGTACCTGTAGCTTCATCCTTGGCAGAGAAATGTTTTGAAAAAGGAGGTGCATTTTACAGAGAAAAGCATTCAATATTCAAGGTTTAACAGAAGAAAGACAGAAGCAGCAATGGATAAGGAAAAATTGATATATACACCAAGATGGGCTCAGTGAAATGAGGGGACGATTTATTTGATTCCTCAAGTAGTAATTAAACACTGATTGATGATTGCAAGGGCCTGCATTTTCCTGTGTGCCCACCATTACTGTGTTGAAAATTGTGACTAAAATTCACACATGCCCTATGATACAAACAAATCATCTTTCTTTTCACCTCTGCCAGATCAAATCAGAGCAGTTTTTGCAGTCTTATTCCCATTCCCTCTCTGCAAAGCAGAATACCCACTCATTCAACAATCTGGCACACAAATGTCTCACCCATATTCAAAAACCAAGAATGTTCAAATTGTTGCATGGTGTATGTAAAAGCCTAAACAAAAAAATCCCATGGAATAAGAAAAATTGTTATTTCACATATTGCACTTGAGGAAGCTTACTGTAAACAGAAGTGAACAGGGCAAAACTCTCTCTCTAGAATGACTGGGAACAATGGATGGCATTTTAATTAAGCCTATCTCACTTTTTAAGATCTGTATTTTTTTAGCTCAGAATAAATGGATCTGCTAAGTTACTTTGGCTAATGACCCTATCTATTGGTTTTTTGCTTTTATTTAAAGTAAGTCTAGAGGGATTAGAGAAAATTTGTACCCTCGAGGCTCAAGAAGCAGAAACCATTACTACCCCAAAATGAGACAGGAGACATCCTTATAACTTGTATTTACTTCTGAATTGTCACAAAGGCCAAGTTTTTTGCTTTTATATAAAAGAAATATCCCAGAATGTGAAAAAGTGACAGATGTTGTCAAGCCTTAACCTAGGGGCAAAGGCTTTTTGTCAGTCTACTCCAAGAATTAGAGAACAAAGGAAATCAAAATTTCTTTCTGCACTGCATGCAAGTATAAAAAGTTAATTAACTTCTACATGCTAGCTTCTGAAGATGCAATCTTTGTCATCTTAAAGCACACCAAAACTTATATTTAAAATAAGCTTGGCAAAATACAAGCACTTAATTTTCAATATATATCTCATATTTTTCTGTAGGAAATATATTTACCAATATATCTGCATTTTGAGCTTCAACATTTCTGCTAAAACTACAGAAACGAAAATGGCCTAAGCTCCATCACAAACAGGAGTATTATCTGAGCCTAACCTTGATCTCATAAAATGTGTGTAAGGGAGTTTAATTTCCTATACAGAGAAGGAAAACAAATGTAAAAAGGAAGCCAACAAGTGCAAATCCCCAATAAAAAGAAAAAAGAGAAAGCTGCAAAAGTCAAAAGAAGACGGAAATACAACACTACTTTGGCCTACATTCAGTCCCAGGCTCCTAGCAGATGGTTTTGTAAATGATCAGAAATAGTTGGCACAAGGGAATGACTGTGTAATGGTGGGACACACCACTGAAGGAAGAAGGAATATAAGAACAAAATAAGTATATGGACAGAGGAAATTTTTTTCCTATATTCCTGATATCTCTGCATTATATGCTTTGAGGATCAGCAAAAACTTAGAAATTCACAGTGTGTTGCTCCCACAATTGCAGGGAAGTGGGAGAAGACATAATCAGCCCAAGTTTTTAGTTTTCCTACAGATAGTGCTATTTCATGCTTTTGACACAAGTCACAGCTGCATAGTTTTAAAAAAAAAACCCAAAAAATCCCCAAAAAATCCCACTGGATTATAACTAAAACAAGTCACACCAAGCAATCCTTCTGTTTGACTGAAGGAAAACATGTGTTGTTTTTTTGAAGGTGCTAAAGGCGATTAATTTCTTGGTGCTTCTGCCATCTTTTTATCTGGGGATTTAAAAGATTGTGTTAAAGGAGCAGAAGTCCTTAATCTAAAAGAAATTTATTATACAACTAATTTTTATTTATTCTGTCTATGACACAAGCACCCAAAACAGTAATAAAACCAAAGATACAACTATTTATAGCAGTCTGCAGGTACAGCAGTCTATTTTTCCTCAGTAGTCTGAAGGCATCCATGAAGTTGAAAAAAAAAACCCCAAGGCTCAAGAAAAATATTCAGAAAAAAAACTAAGCTGGAATGAAAAACCAAACCATAAAATATTTAGTTAATAAAAGTTAACAAACCCAAATCTTATTAAACAGGCAGACACAATCATGCTACAAGTAAGATCTAAAACGAAACATGGCAAGTACTTTAAAAGGTGCAATAATTTCAAGCGAGAAATGACCCAGTGAAAACACTGAACAAAATCAGGGAAAAAAAAAAAACCCAGACAGATAGAAAGATGATAAAGACTTCAAGAGTTTATTGGAAGACAAAAGCAGATATAATGGGATGGTGACAGTGGTAGCAACCAGAAACTGAAACAAAGTGGGATCATCTTTTCCCTCATGTGGTACAGCAACTTCTACGACCATTTAAAAGAAGCCATGAAAATAAACTATTAAAATCTGCTTGACAGTATGGGTTTGTGTGCTATGGCTATAGTTTCATTTGAATAGGTAGATACAGTACATCACTTTCTTCAGGACATAAGAACGCTCATTTTTGCTTCTGAGTATGTGTCATGATATATGCTCCTTATAGATGAAAGATGAAAAAAAGGAACTTCTGCAATTAAAACACACACAATGCAATGAAACACAAGAATTCTGTTAAAGGAAAAGAGAGAGAGAGAGAGAGATGCCAAAGCTAAATGATGTTACCTAGTGTATCTGTGAAGTACTACAGGAAAACTTTATTTGGTTTAAAACCTGGAGGAATTGATTCAACTAATTTCCAACTACAACCTGAAAGAACTAAAAAAAGCCAGACAGACTATACTAAATGTGCTTTGACAGCTTTTTAAAAATATTTCTGTTGAAATAAACTTTGAAGTACAGCTCTAGCCCTGACTACCATCTATCTCTATCTTGCCTTTTTCTGAGACAGTGTATGAAGGAAATTTGACTTTAAATAAACACACCTATTACACACATGAAACATAAAGTCATAGTGACTCATGTGTGACCACTCAAACAACTCATTAAGTCCAGAGATAATTTTCAATCACCATAACAGTCTTATTAGAACAACTGGACTAACTGAAGTAGGTAAAGGCCTTTCCAGATACTAATTTACAGAACTCTTGTTTAGATTTCATAGACTTATCTACTTTCCTTTCCCAATTTTGAAATAGTAACATTTAGGTCAGATGTAAAGCTGCACTGCTGATGTGCACACATGGCCTGTAATATTTATTTTACTGCCTTGGCTGGGATTGTTTCCTAACTTTTAAGGCTTGTGGAAAAATATAATAGTTAGAAGATCTCAAACCAACAGCGTGGAGTACTGTCTCTAAAGTAAAAAGAATATGTATTGCAAAGATTTCCTGCTTTCTGGTGATGGATTAGAGACCACAAAGAGTCACTAATAACAACAGATAAAGGCCGAGGCCCTTTGTTATCACCTTCTAGTGGTTTCACAATCTGAAGCTTTTCTGGCAGGTAGGAGCGACTGCTGATAGACATTCCTGAATATCCAGTGAATTCTGAAAATCTGGAGTGAGTTCCCAGTGACATGATGCTCTCTGTGGGGGTAACGGAACCACTGTGGAGTTCTCCCTTTTCTGCCAGTTCCCGTAACTTCCTTTCCTGTTCTTCCTCAAAGAACTTGCGCTCCGAGAGGTAATTCTCCCGCCTGAGGGAGAGCCTACGAAGGGCAGTCTCCAGGTCACTGGAGCCTGGAGTCCCTGGAGTTCCAGGCTTCTTCATCCTGTCTTCATTTCTAAAACAGAAAGGGGGACACAGAAAAATTAAAAATAAAATGGGTGGGAGAGAAAAAAAGCCATTCTCAGAAATGTTTAAGACTTCCATGTGACAATTTTGAGACGTTCACCAGTACCTTTACATTACTGTGTCTGGGAACAACTTGCTACTCATCTCGAGAGCTCAAAGGCAAACACCAGTCTTTTGTTTATCTTTCATGGTAAAAGTTTTGAATCTTAGTTCCTGACTGGAAATTCCTGGTTGGAAACCTGCACTTTACTTAAGAGCTTCCTCCTTCAAAGAGGTGAGAGTTGTCTGCTTGTTGTGTCTCTCACAGTCATGCAAACTCAGAGAAGCAGGCCCCATGTTAAAGGGCCAATGCTGTAAGAAAACCACAGTGAATCACAAGAGTATATTATACTGACAAACATACATCGTTTTGAGGTATTAAGCCATTTTTACTGAAAAGTATATACAGCATAATGCGGAGCTGTACTGGGGCAAGAGACAAGTAGCTAGAAAAGTGAAGTTCTGATTGTTTCATTCACAGGTTTTCATATTAGGTAATCTACAGAGGCACACTTTATTTTGAGGATCAAAAAAGTTAACTGTAGCTGCATCTGGGATCAGAACTCCATGGCATTTATGCAAAATGGTGAAAGTTTAATTAACCACCCACAAAAACAAAGGGTGGTTTTATATCACCTGGTGATGTTGCATCTCAGAACAGGTCTAAGTTGCAGACACTGACTGATATACAGTACTTTCTAAAAGCTTTCTTTTTTAAATAAACCTGAGCGCACAAAAACTATAAGCACAAAAGAGATTTTGAAGATGTATTGCACTGTGGTACATAAGACAAAAGGAGGGAAACAGGAACACTTTGCCCTTATGTCACAAAGCAAAAGAAAATTCCAGTGTTATGGTACTGACCCATTGTCTGAAGACTCTGTCTCTAAGATGATGCTATTGGTCTTGTTGTCTATCATAATGTTAGAGATGTCTCCCCCATAAAAACTGGAACGTGGAGTGCTGACACAGCTAGAAATTACTGAGTTCATTGCCGAGGACTGGTTAGAGCCTGGGATATTCATTGGTGACGGAGTCATGGATCTCTGCTTGACAACTTGATTGACATTTCTCACTGTCTCGAAGACCCGCTTCTGATGGCTAAAACACACACAGTTAATAATCACTCAATAAATTATTACCATGAGAAGGAACAGGTAACAGCTTATTAACAGCCCTTCCTATTCACAGGTCTATCAAACACCTTGGTTTTATATGTAGTTCCGTAAAGTAGTGTGCATAGGGTCCCATACTAGCTACAATCTGGCCATTACATTCAATCCATCAACATAATTCTTTCATCAACCTAAATACTTCAGACAAAACGTTTGACAATTATGTGCATGGACCCTTTCAAATATGAATAAAAAATAAGTGAAAGAGCATTTTGGTACATCAGCTAAAAGTGTCTCAAAGTCATTATGTAATAATGAGTTTTTAAAAACCGGAATTGACCTCCATTCAACTCTCAACTATAAACTGGCTAATGCTACTTAATAAAGAATTTGAATTTACTCTCCAGCATATCTCAATACAAGCAAATCTTGTATCTTTTCTCTTTGAAACCAATTTCAACCCCCTTAAATAGTACTTTAAAAAAAAAGGAAAAAAAATTCCACAAATATAATGGACCAAGACTTGAGAGAAGATGTCAAGGCTGGAAACCTAAATTTTGACCTACTTCGACAGTTCATTCTTTATCACCATTGTGTTTATACCCTAACAAACACTGTTCACCTGCTTCAAGACTAACATCAGATGACACTTCAGCAGAAATTTCTTGGCAAAATTACCCTACATCATGCTGCAAAACAGCCACTGCTGCTTTGTTCTTCAGTTCAACAATGACTGAACACAAGACTAGCACATTGCTTCTATCTGAAAGGTAACGTTGCCAGATTGTAACAGTGACTGCATGCCTTAGGCTATTTAATTCATTTAAATTTTTCTCCTTCTGGTGCTCAACAGTTGCATCCTTTGTGTGGAGGCTCCAGGTCTATAGTCATATATCTTTATGAGGCTGAATCAATAAATAGTCCCATGGAGCTTGCAGTTACTACTACTGCACAAATAAATGAAACCAAGACAAGTCACACAACTAAAAAAAAAGTATCCTCCTCTGGTACACGCAAAGTAAATAAAGACATTCTAAAGAAGTTAAACTAGGTTTAAGTTAGTTACTAGAAGGATGAAAGGATCTTATGGGGTTTGAGCATGCTCATGACTTTTTAATCTTACATTTTTCTAGTCAACATTTCACTCTGTCAAATCCTCATTTACAGTTCTATGCTCAGGCTCAGAAAAGGTCAGTGTATGCATCAGGCATTTTGTAAATGCAATTAGAAGGCTTCTGGGAAGTGTCTACTGTACCTTCCCTGACTGTCCTGTTTCGTAAACTCTGTTTCTGTAACAGACCTTATAAACTGGATTAACTTATTTCAAATTAAACAATCCATGCTTTGTACAAATCTGTGAGATAAACCTATTGGAGTACACGTGCAACTGGAATCAGTGAGGCCATTTCTGCCAAGCTGTGTCTATCTATAGCTTTGGGGCTGTCGCAAGCACTTAACTTGTTTCAAACTACTCTCTCGTTTAATTCAACAGAACTTCAGCACAGGTGTAATGGGCATCACACTAAGTACCCAACCATTCCAAATCCCTTACTGCCCTGATGTTCTTCCTGTGAAAACTGGATTAGATCAATAGTTACCTGGTAACTTATGTTATGAAACTCACCAAGAAAAAACTCACTAACTTGAACTTCTCCCCTAACTGGTAACTGAAGAAATCTAGCATGGTAACACACAAGAAAATAAACCTTTTCTCATTCTCAGGACTCACCAATGAGGAAAAAAGTTTACACGACAAGGCAAAGCCAATATATAGGTGCTTTCTTTTGGCAGCTTTAGGAGAAAATAAAAACACCCCAAAAACTAGGCAATTTGTTTTCCTTTCTAAATATCTAACTATTTCCTGTTTTTTCTTTTCTCATCAAATAATTAACTTCAGATATAACTGATTAATTGGGAACCAATTCTTTTCAGCCGTACGCCAAGTCAGGAGAGTCAGGTTCATCTAAATGCAGTTCTTTCCTCATTGACCCTTCTATTTCTGCTGCCAAAGAATCCTGTTAAAAATAAGCACAAAAGAGAAACAAATATCATAGTATTAATGACAGAAAACAATAAATTACTTATACAAAATAATAAGTAACGAAGAGTATTTCTAGAAGAAAAAAATGGAAGGTTTAAATACGAAAAATGACTGAAAAACAAATGTAGATATTTAAAGCACTGACAAAATATGGCTTAGCTTCATTTCCCTGCAGTATGTGCCACCTGATATTACATGATATCTGCCAAAGACCCTTAAGAAAAGCATTGTAGGCAACAAGATGATCCAGCTTCCCAGACTGAATTCCATACTCAGTAACACTCACCTTTCATGTATAAAGTTTTGCTCTTTATGTTCTCATTTAAAATAAACATAAAACCCACAGCATTATCCACCCATCCACAGAAATGACATGGTTCTTGGCATAAAGCACTATATACTTTCTCCATAAGGTTAGAGGTAACAGGCCACAATTTTTCTGTAGCTGGTGACTGTTTTACTGCTGGGTGCAGAGTGTAAGTATCAAACATTCACAAACCTAAATGATCTTTTACCCCACGATTCAATATTTGAAAATCATTTTCACACAAAACACATAAACCTATCTCACCAGAAGCATACTTTTCACAGCTTTCAGCTGCACTTGTGCAAGCACAATTTGTATTATTTTTGCAAGCACAACTTGTATTATTAAACGTCTGCACTTTAATTTGGCCTGTGTTCAGTCTCAGAAGAGAGCACAAAAAGACAAGCTAAGCCTTTGTTGGCAATTTACTTCCTGTGAACACAAATAAAATGTGTTCTTCAGCACTAAGACAAGACAAGGCAGGCCAGATTTTGCTGCTTGTTTACATTAATGTATTTCAAAAGAAGCCACTGATACCATTGCCTTCAGAAGTAATCTAACTACTCTAGAGTTACACAGGCAAGCACAGCAAGTCACTGATTCTTTTTTACTCTTTTTTCTCATTTCATTGAGGGTACTCCATATTCCCTGAGCTTTAAATGTCATAATTACATGAAATCAGGTAAAGAAAATTAGTAACACCAGTGAAACCACCATAATTTGTTGCCATATAACAGAAAAGCAACTAGTATTTTTTTAATGAACCATTGAATTTTCAGTCAGCATAAAGCAGGAAGGTATGCTTTTAACCCTGTTCAAAGGTTTAGACTGAAGAAGTAGAATTTACATCATAAATTACTAGAAAGATGCCATGTCTGGAAACCACTGTTATGTTATTAGGAAGCTGTATCTCCAAGGATATTGAAGATAAACAGGTAGCTCCTAATGAATATCAGCCACCACAGTACAGGAGATGCTTAACAAAGATGTACAGAAATGTGTAAGAACCTGTTACTGCTACTCAGGTTTCACAGCATAAGCACAGACAGCTGCAGGCTGTATATAACACTGCAGCAAAGCTGCACAGCACCAGTTTTTGCAGGTATGCAAAACTGATCACTCAGGTATCCTTTAACACTATACAAATACAGATTTCACCCATGCTTATGTCAGACCTAGCATCCTACCCCCAAAACTGTCAGTCAGATGCAAACACACTTCCTTTGCTTGGTGTCTGCAGGCTTTTTCCCTAAATCTGCTTACCATAGGGAAGAGACCAAGGGAGTGGTACCGACGTGATATAGCATTTGGCATTGTCTTGTTCCTAAGGTTTTTCAGCTCTTCTTGAGCCTCGTGAAGCATTTCCATGCACTCTGCATACTTGTCTTCCAGCTCTCGCAACTGTAACATAGAGAAAACGATCCAAGACTTTATGGGGTGCACTATTTCCATAAAAATACTGCAAATTCTTTTAATACTGATAAGCAAAAATAGTGTAGGAAAGAATATCCCACTTTAAAGGAATCGACCTCCAACAGCTGAGTAACACCATTAACAACATGAATTAGTAATGGGAAAGCAGGCAGGGAGGGTCACAATGCAGAAGGAACTGTTAGCTCAATTTCCTTCCCTACATATCTATGTGAAGCCATTGTCAAGGAGAAAATACAGAGCTAAAAAGTATCTTTAGTCTGATCAGGTTTAGTGCTTAATCACTGATGATGACCACAGTGGCAAACACCATGGTCTGAGAACAAGACATTCCACAATGGAATGGAGAAATTCCAAAGGACTTAGGAATTTTAAAGCCAGGACTTTTATGCATACATACATACACACACACATAAAGCTTTCAACAGCCTAAGACCATGTCTTATTTTTAGCTTCCTCAGGAAACATATCTTATATATTATGTCTGTCTACAGATGTCTGTGTACCCTCACAGCTTTTGGCTCATCAGCCACTTCAACTAAGTTTGGCAAAAGGGCAGAAATCTGAAACACCACATTCCTACAACTTTCAGAAAAATCAGCTATTTGATTTAGAAAAAGAAATCTGGTTTATTTTCTTTCCTAAGAAAGCAATGGTGAGGCATGAGCCCAATCTTTGTTGAGCACCACAGATACAAAAGGTCCACCCACTGGAAAAGCTTCTCTGTCCATTCCCACCCTCATCAACAAGTAGTGCAAGTGCAAGACACATCCTAAAGGGATCAAGCTCTATTCATTCCATCTTGTCTATCTTTTTTCATGTGAATGTAGCACCCATAAGACAACCAGAAATACTGGACTGCCTTATGTTTATACACAGAACAAATAGAGCACAAATGAGCTCTTTCATGTTATCTCACTAGTCAAAATAGGCTGAAATTACCAGCTTAGAGAAGTCAACCTCTAAAGGCTTTACTGCACAGCCCATAAATCTCTGTGTTTCAAAATGTGTGTCATTTGAAGGAGCAAAGACTAGGACAGAAAAGGGTTTGAACTCTACTAGGAACATAAATGTTCCTTCACTCCATATACACATACAAAACTATTTAATATTTCTGATCCAGCTCAGACTAAACCTCTCATGGCAAAGGGAATAGTCACTGCTTGGCTACTAAATTACTGTATTACTAAGTAATGTACTCACCTCTGCTGTGAGCTGTCTCTGGGCATCTTTAGCTGCTCCCAGATGCTGTACAAGTTCCTCATTTTCAACTGCACACTAAAATATACCAAAGAATGTTAGAAATACTTCAATGTTTTGTCCTGAGATATTTTTATCCTATACTACAGGTAAGTAGGAACATTCTAACTTTTCTCACCTCTCCTTTGCAGCTACATTAATCTACACATTAGTTTAAAAACATTTAAAGTGTTAACAAAAGAACACACAGCATTAGAATACATCTTGCTAAATGAACCTCCAAACAAATACGTGTCCACTGAAATACTTGCACTGACACTCTTTTGTCTTGCCGACATCACTCAGAGCAGAATTTTGTATGTAATATTTAAAATAATTTTAACTACTGCATTTGATAAACCATATATGCTAGTCAAGTATGCCAGATATTAAACACCAAACAAGGCCATCCACGTAAGGAAGGTGGAAAATTTCCTTTAGGCTCTAGTACAGAGAGGATTTTAATCTGTTCTCCAGTTACATTAGTAACAAATAACAACAGTAGTCTCTCAACTGGATTGCTTACAGCTTTTGCCTTTTTCTGCAGGTCGACTATCTGAGAGAGAAGATGAGTGATTTCTTCTTGCTGCCGGGCAGCATCTTCAGTTTTCTTTGCTAACTCTTCGGAGATATTGGCAATCTGGATGTTTGCATCCCCTTTAAGATAAGTAATTCCAATTAACATCAAACACCAAAAATCAGAAGAGTAAGCATAAAGATGTTCTTTTGGAACATCACTTGCTTCAGCAGAATCCTAATCCCAATTCACAGTAAGGTATTTTTGAAAACACAGTAGGACACAAAACCAGAAAGGCATCAAGTGCACATGCTGCAAAGGAGATTGAACATTTTCAATGCAAAACTATTCTTAAATGAGAAAGATTTAGCTTTCAGTCAACACTTTCTGCTGTGAAATTTCAGCCAGAAATTTTCTCCTTATAACCATTTATAAAAGGAAAATAAGTACCACAGAAAAACATGACTGACTGATCTGTTTTGTTTTTTTTACTGAACTATCTCAAAAAAGTGTAAAGAAGTAGGGACATACTTAGCTCTTTTACACAGTCATTGACAAGTTGTTGTTCTTTTTCTTCATAAGTAATTGTTTCAGTCTTCAGCTGACAGGCCTGTTCAAGAAATCCACATCAAATATGCTACATTAGCACATTTGTTCTTTGCCAGTCTGTTGTTGCACTTCCATCTGCTTCGGAAAGACAAGCTATTCTAATCACTCCTTTAGGAAGACAGTGAAAAACTACATTTTTTGCCTGCCCTCCCACATGTTCTGGAAAAAGAGGCCAGGTGAACAGTCAGCAGAGGCATTACTGTATGGAGAAACTTGCATCATTATCACCACATCCCCGCTAGATGTCACTTGTGTATTTTGCACTAAAAGTAAAAAGAAAAAGAAAGGCTTGGACATATAAAATACTAGCATGCAGAACTTGATCTGGTTACCTGAGCAAAGGTAGGTATCATCAAAAAATAAATAAATGCTTGGTTTAAATAACTGAATTAAACATTCAAGTATTTAAAAAGCACGCTATTTGATCCTATTTGAAAAGTTCTGGCACTGTAACCATATATCCCACAAAAAACCTTAGTGCTACCTCCTTCCCTGCTTTGTCTTTTCTCCTCTGACTCTGGGAGTGCCAAGAGCAGAATGGCTACAGCCAGCTGCTTCTGTCTGGCACCACTTCAGTGGGTCTGTAATTGAATCCCAAAGCTGGGGGCATGCACAGACACCCACAGACTGCATCTGTTGAGAACCACACAGCTCACAGGTTTCAGATTTGGCTTCATTCTGTGCCTTGCTGGCACAGACTACATCTCCCTGGAAGGGAAGATGGCAGTGCTGCATGGGGTTTCCTACCAACTCCTGATGCAGTGGCTCTCTCAGTTCTAACATTCATTGTTCTCAGACCATCTATTTCTCATCTTTCTTGTGCAACTTCTCAGTTAAGAGCACAGCAGTCTCTACTACCTAGTGTCTTGTGCAAAGGTGTGGCACTACCTATTTACAATGGGCCTTGCATTTGCAGTGGAAACTTGCAAAAACATTCTGCTTCCATATATTCACTCTTATACCAAAAGTATCACTTCTGCTATACTCTGCTACATGTTTGCAAAGTGGTAACATGCTCCCACAGTTTAAAAGTTGGATTGAAAATATAAAATTATTCACATCATATTCAATTATTAAACTTTTAAAAACTGTGTAATCTGTGAAACAAACAGAATATTATAAGAAATAACGAGAAGAAAAGAACATTCAATTTAAAATATTAACTTCCTTACTTGAAACACAAAATTAAGAAATGTAATGCAAATTACATTTTGCTAGTAATTATTATTTTTGAGAAACACTGAATTGGTATCAAAGACCATGCCAGTCTACAAACTTAAGATTTTCCGCTCAAGTCACACGTATCTGCCAGGTCAGCCCTTTAAAACCTGTTTCAAAAGTGCAATCCTGCCCATGTTCCTGCACATTCTTACTGCACAAACACTGCTTTGCATGTAGCTTCATTTGAGAAGAATTTCTTCACAGAAAGGGTGATAAGACATTGGGCTGGAGTCACTGTCCCAGGACGTTCAAGAAAGGACTGGACATGGCACTCAGGTCTCTGGTCTATTTGATAAGGTATTGATTGGTCAAAGGTTGGCCTCAATGACCTTAAAAGTATTTTCCAACCTAAACAATTCTGTGATTCTATGTAGCTTCCACATTTCAGTCTTTCATTAATTTAAAAAGATAAAGGTTGGTGATTAAACAACTACAGAGAGAACTGTTATACGTGGAATTATACTCTTAGCTAGACTCTCAGCTTTTAATACAAGCTTCTCAATATCTGGGTTCTGATATTTAGATGAACAACTAAATTAAGCAAAACAAAGGGAGCAATTTCACCTCAGATCTAAGCACAACATTTTCCTCTTCAAGGTCCTTGAGTTTCTTTTGAAGAGAGTCCAAATGAAAGTAGTTCTGGACAGAGGAAGAAGACTCATTCCTCTTCAGCCTTGTAGGTAAAAGCAACAATTAAAATAAATTTTTACATGTATTATGGCAAATCTCACAGAAGCACAGACTGAACACAGGTCTCAAGAGCAAACAGAGCCACATAAAATATAGCTTATTCACAACAGTACTTTTGGGCAGCAATAAATCTGCAGTGAATTTCAAAAGAGAATATTTTAAAATTTCTTTTATTATTCTGCACATTTCCTATGGAAAACTTATTCAGTCAAGGCTATGAGAAAAGAAACCACATTACTACAGGGAGTAATCCAATAGCTCCTGATTAATGCTGCACATGCTTCATCAGAATGCAGCAATAACTCTGCAAGGGCAGACAGCCCCTCAGAGCCTGAAATGCTGTTCAGCCAGCTAACTGTCTGGAACCTACACTGTAAGCCATGCTTTATTTCTTTCCCTCGGCTTGGAATTTTTCCATAATGCCTTCAGAGGTCCTTCAAAGGTCACTCATGTACCATGTCCTAGCACATGTAAATTTATGTGGTGTACTGGGCAGTTGTCAGTGCGACCCATGGCTGTCCCACCACAACCGTGACCCAGTTCCTCTGAAAGCTGCAGCGTCCTGTCAGCAATCTCCCTATGTACTGTCCCCTCCTAGCTCTTGTAACACACTTGGATAGCCAGCTGGCTCAGCGCAAATCCTTCCAGCTGGAGCCTTGCACCAAGTTCTGAGTCCCATTTATAGTTCCAGCCAATACAGAGTCAATTTTACCACTTTTCAAAGTTAATAAATCATCCAACAGGTGACGGTTCAACCTTGCAGATTAACTGACTTACGGGGTGGAACAGACGGACTCTGGTTCGCTTTCTTCAGCAGCACTGGTATAGAACTGGAGCAGCTCATCCTTCATGGACAGCTCATGCCGCAACTGAGAAACCTACACAAAAAAAGAGCTCACAGATCAGTAAGCTGATTTTCCAGTCACATTTTTAAGCAAACCCACCACAAATTAGCTCGTTATTCACCCTCCAGGCATCTGGACTAAACCAAGAGTCCAAGACTGAAACAGACCAGAACCATTTCTTTGATTTCCTAGAAAGAAGGGAAAGTGTACCTTTTAAAGTAGCCACTAAATGCTTTTTTACAAGTCCAAATATGTGATTATTCACTGCTATTGGATGTGTTTCTTTTTTAACTTCTTTAAGATGAGCAATCCTGACCCACTGTTGCATTAGTCTAGATTCACATGCAGAATAATGGATATATTGCAATGATACAGCAAGAAATTAATGTGGCACAATTAAGACAAACATCGCTTTTATCCATTTTGCATGATGACTGTCACCTTCTGGCTTGGATGCTGACCTTGCAGGCCTCAGATACAGACATTTCTTCCTCTCCAAGAGACTTTACATAAAATTACTGAAATGCTTGTGTAATAGGTTACAATTGTGACTCAGGTGCCTGTTGAGCTGCAAAACACACCACCACAGAGTGGGAGGCTGCTGTTCTGAGGCTGTTCCAACAGTGGAGGCTGCAGTCAGTTTCCGGGTTTTATTGGCTCTAGTGAAGTAATTTGTGGGATTCCCATACTTAGTACACACATTCATCAAAAAGGAACAAAACAGCAAAAGTGGATGATTGAGATTCCCTGCAATTGTGAGCTCCACAAACATAACCTTTGTTACTTTATATTGCTATTCTCCAAAGTAAAGGGTTAAAAGCCTAATTAGACACTAGCATGTACACCACTTCATAGCTGTGATTTAAGATGCCAGCAGTAGATTACTTTTATTTGCCTTGCACAACTATAGACAGCATAACTGATCAGACACGTCCATTCCCTTCCACTTGCACTGCAAGACTTGGCCTACAGTTTGCACTTTCCCATGTAAAAAATAGGCAGTACATTTCCTTCTATTAAACTTCTGCTTTTCATATCATAAGCTTACTTTTCTTTGTAGTTATTATTAGAAAAGACATAGATCTGAACTCCATTTTCATCGAACAAAAGAACAGACACAATCCAAAAAAGCATTTGAATTGTTCAGAATTTGAAGCAAACAAGGTCATTTACTTAACTAAGACTTTTCTGCATAATGAGAAGTCCTGAGGCACCAAGTCCTCCTGAGACATGGGTTCTAAATAGCAAAGGGAAAAAAAATCAGCCCCATCCAACCACATTTCAGAAAACTGTTTAACAAAATCTGTGCATTAATTTTTGGAGGCTCACTTTCTCCATTTCAGGAAGAGCAAAAATGCTGAACCAAAAATAACAATTTACTTCCCTGCAACACATTATAACTTAGTCTCTTTAAGAAGCAAGAATTCAGATACTGTCTGTGGGCGGACACTAAATAATTTCCAGCTCTTGCTAGTGTTTTTTTTCTATGAATTAAGAAACTGAGGATACTATTTTTACTGCAATTTCTGAGCATTCCAATCCTCCAAAAGAGGGTGAACAGTCAGAAAGGTTGATCTTTTAATGGAACAGGACCTGAAACAATAGGCACTAACTGAAACATGTGTGGTCCCTCCTAAACATCGGGTGCAACTTTTTAATTGTAGGGATGACTGAGCACTGGCACAGGTTGCCCAGAGAGCTTGTGGGGTCTCCATCCTTGGAGATAGTCAAACACTGTCTGGACATGGTCCTCAGTAATGGACTGCAGGGGGCCCTGCTTAAGAAGAGGGTTTGGACAAGATGACCTCTAGAGCTCACTTCCAATCCCAGTCAGGCTGTGAAACATTTCCAGCAACACCTCCCTTTGATGCAGCATTGTGTGGTGTGCTAACTTTGGTGAGCAGCTAAGCACCCACCAGCTGAGAACAGTCTGCCTCAAAATCCCCATAGGATGGAGAAGAGAACTCAGAAGCTCAAGAGCAACAAAAACATCCTGCTGAGACAGTTTAATAAGTGAAGAAAAGCTTCTCATGCAAGTAAAGAAAAATAAGGAATTTATTCACTGTTTTCTCTCAGCAGGTACATGTTCAGCCACTTACTGGAAAGTGAGACCTTGGCACACAGAGCTGTCACTTGTGAAGACAAACACCATAACCATGAATGTCTCAGATTCTTCCTCCTTTCCCTGACCTTCTATTGCTGAATGTAACAACATATGGTATAGAACATCCCTTTGGTCAGTTTAGGTCAGCTACCAGAGCTGTGTTCCTTCCCAGCCTCTTGTGCAGATGGTGGACAGAGTGAAGAGGGAAAAAAAAAAAAAGGCTGGGGAGGTTGAGAGGGGCATGAGGGAAAAAGAAAAGAGCCTGATGGATGTTGGGCAAGCACTGTTTGGGAATAGCCAAAACATTGTTATCAACACTGATTTAGTCCCAAACCCAAAGCACAGCACCAGGTAGGCTGGTGAAGAATATTATCAGTGTCCCAGACAAACCCAGCACACATTTTCAAACTGCAAAACACTGGACTTGTTTTATGAACAGAAACAGCCTGTTCTACATTTCACAAGCCACTGCAACATGCGCCCTCCAGAGCAAACACTGCCACGTGTTACTGCTGCACAATCTCCATATTGTTACCAAGCACTGGAGACTGAGCCCTTGCTGCGCATGGGACAAGACCCACGACACTCCAGGAACCAAGCAGGGTGCTAATTCATCCCTTCAGGCTTTTAATTGCCCCTGCTGGCCTGACAGCTTTACTCAGCTTCAGAACTAACTCATGAAATAGCTGTACCTATATTAAAATAATTTAAGTAGAAGATAGAAATATCCTCACACAGAGAAAAACAGTTTAAAGACTTGGGACCTAATTCACAGGAACAATCTTTTCTGAATCGTGAACAACTGTTTCAAGAGTAGAACTGATTTGTTTTCCTGACAACAACAAAGTGCTTAGCAGGTTAGAATTACTCCAAAGGAAGACACCCTGTTACACTGTATGTAAATAACAGGCATACAAGTACCAAGTCAAAAAGGATTTTTGTCTTTCCAACATTACTTTCTACTCTTAATTGACCAAAAGCAATGTCCTCTTTTTAAAGCCACCATTCCAGATTATAATTCAACTTTTTCCTCTCTTCTCACATTACACAGAACAAAATCAAACCTGGACTTTGAAACCTGCTATCGTCAAAACACAAACTCTGACAGGTGACCTCGAACTCAAATAACAGGTCTAGAGGGCTGTATTACTCAGAAGTTAACATACATTTGAGGTGGTGTTATCTGAGGACTTACACTGCATTGGAAGTGTTGCCATTTTAGCTTCATAAACATAGGACAAAATACGTAGAGGAAAAAGAAGCAGAAACTGGGAAACGTAGAAAGATTAGGAGAAGCTAAAACCTAGTGAGCTAGTCCATTCCAAATACAATCACATTGTGCAGATTTATGGTTTACATTTCTTTGAGTATGTTCATTTCTGAGCTCTTATGTCAAATGCGACAATATCAAAGCGTAGGCAGCACCGTCCCAGAGAAAAGGAACACGGAGCTGCAGCATTCTTACTGAATAGCAGATAGACACTTGTACCTGGCAACTACGCTCAGCTGCTGAAAAGGCAGACACCCATCTCTGTAAGCAAAATACTTTACAAATAAGAGCATTTTCTCAGTATAATCTTTATGCTTCTAGAATATAATAGTGAAACAGTAAGTTGAGACTGAAGTGTCTGTGCACACACTGAAGCGCTTGCTTCAGTCCACTCACCCTTGTGTTCTCTAGTATAGCAAAAATCTCAGTTACATCAATTTTTACTGAACATGATCACAGCCCCTTCTTAAACTTTACAGTGCCTAACAACACAAAACTCAAAAGATAAACCCAAGAATCTGATACACTTTGCACAGGTCTTTATAACTGTGACATGTACCTATCAACGTGGCATGCTACCAGCACACCGGAAAAACACAGTCTGCTTAATGGGATGAACAGAAGGTTTTGTCACGACAAAGGTCAAAGAGATATAAAGCTAAATTACTCATGCCATGATACATATACCAATAAAATCTTATTTTACACTACCAGCCAGAAAGAATTTGTCCCTGTATTACAGAAAACACATATATCCCAGAAAAACTATTTTTAGGCAATTTTGACAGAATTTTAGAAGTATCAATTAAATTATTTTCTCTTATCTCTTACTCTTAAAGACAGTTGTCTTAGTTACCATTCTATTCATATATTCAAAATTCAGTTTTAATAGGAAATCTGCAAACTACTAAAGGCAGATTTTCAATACACAAGAGCATCATAACTTTAAAGACTCGTGAGCTGTGCTTCAAAAGCATCTGTTTCTGAAGAGGTCAAAATAACAGTGTGAAAGAGGGATGTTGACAGTACATATGGCCCAACATACCAAGCCACCTGGTAAGAAGCTTATTTCTGGTGGCACTTTTCCTAATGCTGCTCCTAAGTCCCACTAAATAAAAACAGACATGGACAGAGGCAGCTTGTCCCTGTTCTCCACCTTCCTCAATCAAATTTTCCACTCTGGATGGATGATATGAATGCACAGTCTTCCTCAGTCACCTTGCACATACTTAGTACATGTCATATTGAACAACACACAAATAAATTGGTCTGCCTCATGACATGACTTGGGCAGAAAGCAACAGAATTCCTTTAGGACAGAACAGAACTAGTTTTCCATGCTATAAAGGGTAGGCCACATCAAAGGATATTATTTCATTGTGTGTGCTCCACTACCATTTATTACACATCATCGATTGCTCCATTTCCACTTCATCCTTTATGTGAGATGTTTATAATGCAACATATCACACCCCAAGCAATGTTAATAATGAACCATTTTAAAAGTTTTTACTCCACTGTTCTTCACTCTTCTCTTGCTCTCTGTCTTGCTCAAAACCACGTATGAGTGAGATCAAAAAGCAAGGTCACTGCCTCAGAATAGCAGAAACAATATTGGCTCCTAGCTCACTTATTAAGTTGGAGTTTAGTGATAGTTGTACTTACAGATAAAGAGCTCTTTTAAAGCACAGGTGCTACTTGAAATAATATAAGCTTTCTGGCGTATTTTATTGATCACACCAGTGTGTGCACTCCTAGCCCAGAAAGCCAACCATACCCTGGGCTGCATCAGGCGTGGTCAACAGGCTGAGGGAAGCGATTTTCCTCCTCAACTGTTCTCTGACGAGCATCCAGCTCTGGAGTCCTCAGGACAACATAGACATGGACCTGTTCAAGCAGGTCCAGAGGAGGGCCACAAAAATATTCCCTTCTCCTATAAGGGAAGGCTGAGAGCATTGGGGTTGTTCAGCATGGAGAAGGTAATGCTCTGGGGAGACCTTATTGCAGCCTTTCAGCACTTAAATGAGATTTTTAAGGAAGATGGGGACAGACTTTTTAGCAAGGTCTGTTGTGATAAGATAAAGGGTAATGGTTTTAAACCAAAGGAGAGCAGATTTAGACTAGTTATAAGGAAGACATTTTTAGCAGTGAGGGTGGTCAGACACAGGAGCAGATGTATGGACAAGGGGAAGCTAGAAGGAAATTCCCCCATCATTGCATATACAGCAGTCAGGTATAAAAATCTTACCTCCTCTCTGATGTGTTCTACTTGCTCCTCCAGGAAATCATTTCTTTCTGTCAGTGATTTATTCTTCTTTAACAGCGACTGGCCAATCCGAGCAGCTAATTCTAAGTCCCGTTCTTTCTGTGAAGCATTAAGAATAGAAAGCCAATTTCAATTTATGTTTTTTTGATCTCCAAAGGATCAGAGGGAGGGTAAAATTGCCTTGAAAGGGAACGAACAAGCAACAATAAAAAGACTTTTCCTTCTGTGAGGGTCTATTTGTTACAGGGTTTTGCTGATTTTCCTTTTCTACTCTTGCATATCTTACAACAGCATTATTCAGGAAAGACTGACCCTCACTCAAAGCATTCTTCAGTTTCCACTTGCTCCATCTACAAATAAAAGGCAATAAGCCATACAGGAGTAGAAGCCAGTTACACCACAATGAATGTTCAGCTCCTATTCTTGTGTATGCCAACCATTAGTGCTTTTGCATAAAAACAAATCCTAACTCTATCCTTTCTGTAGATGACCCAAACTACATTAAGTGGTTACTCTCATGTCATGCTTGACCTCCTCCTCCCCCTCCTCTATGAGCACAGTACTGGAAATCACCTGTCCTGACAGTTCACCACAGGTACCAATGAAAACTAGGAGTTTATCCTGTTGATGACATGTACATATAGATGTCTCAGCCTTGCAGAAGCTGGTACATGGGATTGTAATCTGCCTGGGAGAAGATAATAAACTGCATAAAATTTTGCACTGTTCATTAAGCATTTCTATTTTCTTATTTAACTACTAGATTTTTAAAATAGTGATAAAATGGTGCTGTGGTTAACTCCCTAATACACCCTTAGTTCAACACCATTTGAGGACAAATTTTCTCGCTGTCACTGAAAATACTGCTTGGAGCTTACTTGCTGTCCATGACTACCACGCAGATTTCATAACTAAATGCTACCTTATGTCATGCATATGTTAATGACAAAGCCTACAAAATCTACAGCTACTGTTCACATGGATTTGAAGTCAATGAATTTGAATGAAGAGGCTTTCAAAATGGAAAAAAAAAAAGTTACATAATAACCAGTAAATAAAAAGAGAGGTTACTGATCAATGCAGTATCTGCAAATAGCATTTTCCAAATGGTTTCTGAAGGTCAGACTTATATTTGCATTGAAAGCTACTGGCATTATCTAGCCATAAAATCTTCATGTAATTTTATGTACAATCTTTCAGAACAGTAGGTGCCACAGTTATGCAAAATAAATTTGGATATATTTTAAGCCAACTTATTGTTCACTAATTTGGCTAACTTCATAAATACTAAGTGGCAAAAACACATTGCTGTGGTTTTGACTCTATAGAGTAGGAGCTATCTAGCAACAACGCTTTTTAACTTCCAGTTTGAGGAATAGAAGTGCATGTCCAGGCTCTTCAAATAACCTTCCTACACAATTTTTAGCAATTCAGCTCTAAATCTCAGTTTGGCAACACACCTCTTACACAATGCTAAGGAATTGATTTATTACAGAAATGTGTAAAAAAATAATACTGAGAAGCAAGACACATTTACACAATTATTAGAAAAAGGCAAGAAAGCAAATTAATGAAGAAATCTGCTCCAATTCTCACCGAATACCCAGGTAGGCCTGGTGCCACTCCCTTTCGTTAGTTTCAGGGCTATAGGCACAGATTTCTGAAATATCTGCATACATGGTGCTTCAAGATCTTCTCTTTCCTATCTTCCCAAATGCTGCATCTTTCATGCTATCAACGTTGTAATGCAAGCACCTGAAGCTTGCATGAAGGACAGACAAGGGGTAGCTTTTGTTTTTTCCCTCACTTGTATGTGTGAAAGCAACAGGAGTTAAAATCTGCAAAGAGATGCAATCTCTTATACACATCATATGGAGAACAGAGAAAGGTGCTGTAAGTGCACCTATCCCTAGGAACAGAGTAATTTCATTGGAAATGATGGTCAAATAAAACAAAAAGGCTCACTAGAAGTCTTTGTTTTAATAAAATTTGACATGTTATACACTCCCCTATTTTTCCTTTCCAAACATCCAGATACAAAAGTACACACAAGAAGCTTTAAAACACTGGCTCAGCAAGCTCTTCAAGCATTGCTCCCGTGAGTGTGATGCCTGGATCTATGGACATTTGGCTACAGGGAACTGAGGGGTGGAAACAGTTTGGCAGAATGCTGCCATCATTACTAGAAGGAGCTGCAGACCAAATGCAGTAAATCTCAGCCAACCAAGGCATAGGGAGCAGGGCACAAACAAGTTAACAGACTGTAACTACAAGGTGATTAATTATTCCAGAAGACTTTTGGGTATCATGTCAGTTTTACCAGGTAATTTGTACAAAGGTGTTTGAATGGATTTGGATCACAGCACAAAATATAAGACCGTACTGCATTGAGGGGTATCCAGAACAGGTGGGAGACATGGGCATTCATTCCCATCTTGTTTCCTTGCAGAATTAAAGGAATAACAGACCACCCAATTGGCTGGAAAGACACCATTTTCGACACTGTTATTGCAATAAGCAAGCCATTGAGTATAAAGGACTAAACTGCAGTCAGCCATGAACGAATACAATTGTAAGAGTTTTCACCTAAAGAATTATTCATAAGCACTTTTGGGAAAATCATTGCTCAAGTTTACTGCAGAAAAACAGCTAATTTTAGTCAAACAATTTATGATGATATTTATTGAACATAAGCATATTAACATGATAGCTGCTTTTTGACATTTCATTTGACATTGAGTGCTAAGGATTACAAGAACACCAATTTTCATAGTAATGGTATTAAAAAACCCACAAACAACCACCAAATCAACCAAACATAAGGAAAAGAAGGAAAGAAAACAAACAGAGGACTAGATATTTTCTAATTTCGTGTCTATGTGCTTCTCTGGAAAGAAATTATCTGTGAAAATCATTATGAAAACAAGTCTCTGAGCTTGTTTTTATTATTTTCTGAAGAGAATATATCTATCAATAATGATATTCTTAGTTTTACATGTACTGTAAAAATGTGTCATTTTAAGATGATTCCTCCTCCTCCTTCATTAGGGCAAACATTCGGCCAAGAGCCTGTTACATGGCCTCAACTGAAAAATGATCAGAAGTAACGAGTTCATTTGACTGAGGTAAACAAATTATCTTTATTTAGAAAGAATATGTACCTTACCAATGAGATAAAGTGTACATACACTTAGAGCCCTTGTTCCTCCACAATGGAGGACAATCTACCAACAATGTTTAGTAGTAGCACCACGTAATTTCAGTACTACTTTGTCACACTGTGTAGGGGTCCTTAAACAGATAGAATACTTGCCTCTTCAAGAAGACGTGTTACAGCATCTATGTCATTGTATGTTTTAGTCATCTGGCCCACTCTTTCAGCACATAAAACTGCAAAGAAATAAAACAAAACATTAATCAGATAGGCAGTACTATTGGGGGAAAATCACAGTATTCTGAACTGGAAGACACGACAAGGATCACTGAAGTTCAGCTCCCATCCTTTGCAAGAAATATCTAAGTTGAGATGCGCATATGTTTTCATCTAAAGAACTGCTTATGTCTATCTTTGGATGAGCACATCAAGAGCGAAAAACATAAAACAAACAAAACTTAACCTCTTCTCTCCCCAAACCCACCCTCAAAAAATCCAAGATTCATGTGATACTGGTAATACAAATGCTCCTCTTGTAATAAGCACTTGCTTGTGTCAGTGGCAGAACAAACTTATAACGTTAAAACTTTCTTCTCTGAAGAACAATATCTTGAGTTTATTAAAAAAAAAAATCAGGAAGTCAAAACAGATGTTCTTAGTTACATAATTAGTATTCCATCTTGCCACCTACTTGTACGACATGCAGAACCATTACTCCATGAATAAGCAACTCCAATACTGTTAGGGGCACTGTTCATGAGAAAGAGACTATGTCATATAAAGTTGATAAGAATTGGGTTTTACAGTACAAGACAGCAAAGTATACATGCAAAATAAGAAATGGTTTTTGTAATACCCAGCCACACCTCAGTGACCACAGTATCACACATAATAAATACTTACTTAGACCGGTTGAGATTGTTAATCACTAAGGTGGAGCCCGAAGTTTTGTCAGAATGAACAAAGTATGCAGAAGTTCAGCCTACCACCACAGGTGATCCTTTAAGAAGCTACACTGACTTATTAATAAGTCAACGAGTTTTCAAAAAATTCACCAACAGTCACAGGAAACAACAGCACTTTCTGCTCTACCCTTCTATTTTTTTTTTTTTGTCAACTACACTTTTCCCTCAAACCCTGTAATTCTGGAAAAAAGGACTGTTAGTTAAATTCAGTGGATCACATGGACTATGAGTTATCAGGCTGCTGTACCCTGAACTGTTCTTTAGGGGATTTACCCTTGGCAATGTCACTTAAGGCTCCGTCTGGGAGATAAGCTAATGTTGTTCTAGTGCACACTAAGGCGGGGGAAGAGACAGATCAGGGCTAATAGGATTTATATAGTGAGGAGAGGAAAAAAAAGCAGAACTGTACAGTAATATTAGCAGGAGGCAGTTTGTCACACTAAGGAAACAACACTACCTAATTCATAAATACAAAATTTGTGTGTGTATATATATATACACGATGATCACCACTAAGACACAACGATAATACATCAAATGCAATAGTCCTTAGATATCTGTTGAAATGTTAGAGAATACTTTTCCCTACCTTAACATCAGAAAACTGATTAAATTATGGCAAGAAATTAAATTTCTTCATTTATTTTCCCATTTCTCAAATTCTACTTTTGTAGATCACATCCTAATACCATTTATAATATTTATTGACATCAGTAGTGCCAGTGAACTCCAATTAATGCTGTACAAAAGTATTCAAAATATAACTGCATTTATCCAAATAATAAGCCTGAAAGTGGTAACAGTGAAAAGTTTATGCTCCAAGTAATAACCTGACAAACATATCAATAGAAAGAATAACTCTACCACTGGAGAAGCAAAAATACAGTCTATCTGTAAACTACAAGCTATATTACCCAAAAGCAGACTAATAAGGATTCGACAGAAAAAAATGCAGTAACTTTCAGAGAGCATTTGCTATAATTAAAAAAGGAGTTAAACAGAAGTTTTCCATAAAAACTTCACATTAAGACAGAAGGTGTAATGTTCAGAAGACTGTTCATGCACACACACACAAACTGACATCACCATAAACTCAATTTAGTTATAAATATAGTAAGTTAATAAGTCATGCCCTAAAACATCTATCAGAAACCCTGACACCAGCAGGTTTCCAATACAACCGCACACTAAACAGTCCCCATGGTTACAACATTCCATCACTACTATAAAATAATATTTGACATTGTCATTAGCAAGCTCATTTCAACTCTGTACCTAGCACTAATCAACACCAATGAGCAACATCACACCATCCTAATTCAGGTAAATGTATAACCTTCCTAGCAGCCAGGCTGATAAAAGGATAGTGTTCCCACAGACAGAATGAAGTCACTCAGCTGGGAGACTGATAAAAGTTGATTTGTGTGGATACTCCCTTGGTTATTCCTTCAGAACTTGCCATTTAAACTTTAACCTGGCAAGGCAATACAGCAGCATTATAACAACAGACATTACCAGCAGCAAAGTAGAATCTGGTCACCGATAGCTTTTCTATCTAGAAATTTCCATCAAAGTTCTGTTGGTGATTGTCAAAACAGAGATCTTTATATACTACTCTGCCAGCGTAAAAGGATTACAATGCAGAAGTGTCTTTTTATGCAACCTCTTCATGCAAGTGGAAATAAATTTCAGTAGACTGCATACAGTAAAATCCATCAGTCAACTACTGTCCATACTACTACTGTTATTACATACAATACTGTGGAAACACAGAGCTACTAATTAAAATGAAAGATTTCCTTTTGAAAGGAGGGCAAACTTGCAAAGAGGTGTTGCTTTCAATTACTCAGAAATCAAGGCTTGTGGGGAAGAGAAAGTGAAAAGTAAGGGGAGAATGGAATTCAGAAGCATAATTTGTTTTAAAAAAATCCTAAAAAGTATCTAAATATCTAGTTATTCAGCCTCCATAGACTACAAGATAACACTTGGCCAATTCCTAGTACAGCAGGTTTTTTTTCTTTAGTGATCAAAAAAATCGATCAGTGAAAAAGAGAGGCTATTTTGAAAAACCATTTAGAGGTGTGATCAGTGAAGTATGCAGTGGAAAAATACCACACGCCACATATGTAACAGATCCTGCATAGTACGTTTCTAGCCTGCTGGAATTTCTGATGAGTATGGGAGCCTAGTAACTCTGCTGTAAAGATAAAACAAGAGCAAATGAAGGACAGTGCCTTGTAATGCAAAACCTACAGTGCCAAATTACTGACCTCTTTTTGCTCACTCACACACCAGTAGTTTTTTGCTTGAAGGTGACAGACAGGAAGCACTGTGTCTAAGAGCACGGATGCATGCAAACAGCCAAATCAAATATACTTTTCATTTCTCAGCTTATGGAGAAGGTTGATAGACAATATAGAAAGAAAGAATAATTTTAAAAAACTCACATATTTTGATAAGTGCTTTGAAGCTAATGTCACAGATCCAAAACAGGAAACAAAGAACAGAGAAAGCTCCCTTCACATTATTTTCATGACAGCACTAAATACATGGTACTAGGGACACATTTGGGACACTAGGGCAGTTCAAAGTATTTGGGGTTTTTATTTAAAGCCAAACATGTAAATGGACAAAAACTACACAAATCAAACATTTCCTCTGCCTTAAAGTACCTAGCACCATCTTATACCAACCTAAAGCCTGCAAATTCACTGGTAACCACATTCCTGTTTCCCAAAGTACAGCTGAAAGGATTACCCTGCATTTATTTCTTGCCATCTAACTAATGGAGCCCTGCTTCCCAAGCTGAAGACGCACTGGGACATAGAAGAACACATGCACCTTCCTGGATTGCTCCCTGAAAGTCACCTATTCATCAAGTATGCTACTTAGAGTAAAGGATGTTTGCAGGAAGAGAAGACAGCCATAGAAGGGAAGGGGAACAGGAATATCACTACTGGCAGCTTCTTCAATGAGCCACCAAACAAAGGATTCAAATAAAAGGAAGAAAAACATACATCACCAGTGCCAGCAGTCACAGGTATCCTTAGTTCCTGTTCCCTGCATCTCTCAACACATATTCCCTCTTCATTTTTGAGACCTATCAACCAAGGATAAACTAATGAAATAGAAGAGAGATGCAACTGCTGAACAGGAAAGCCCAGCTCCCACTGCTTCTCTTCACATCTGAGAAACATAAGAGGGCTAACATGACACCATAAAGTTTCACTTTTAAGGCAACTAATATTGACCTGTATAATTATAGAGTTAATAGGTAAGGCCCTAGCACATGGGGATTTCCCTACTACCAAAATTTACTTAATCAGAAACTCCATCACAGGAAATGAATACTGTCCATAGAGCACAAATCTCTTGCCCTTTAAACACCCATGCTTCTCTATCAGCAAGGTGGTGGAAGAGGCGAATGCTTTATTTCATAACATAGCCTTTAACCATGGTAAGACTTGCTACATTCTCACTCAGTCATGACAAACCCTGCCTCATAAACAACTTCTTGCTCCCCTCTGCTCACAGCTCTGACCAAACACCAAAGATACAATGGCAAGCCCATTTGCATCCTGCAGGTTGCACATGAAGCCACACAGAACACACATGGCAAATCTGACTGAGCAGCCGTGATCCCTTCTGCCACTTGGCAAATGTTAGCCATTGAAGACTCTGGTAGACTCGGACTCCTCAGCTAATTCCTCAAAGGCTATTGTTTACACTCCAAGGATAAAGCACCCACTAAAAAATCACAGCTTTAGTTCCAGAGCCACTGGTAGTTATGCTCTGGCACAGGTTATGGTGAGCACTACATCAACTTGAGCCAAGCACATGTAGAATTCTGAAACTGTGCCATATATCACCTGTCAAATAAACTCAGGAAAACTATACCTCAAATGTGCTGTCAGCTGTTACTGATTTTCCACAGTTAAAAGATAAACATGGTAGCTTCTCTTCCAATGCAGAGGTGTTTTTGGCAGCTCTGGCTAAACTGGGACAGAGGCTTCAGATCTGCCGTTGCCTGCCACATTTGAGACAGCCCTAAGAGAATACACCCATCTAAAGACCTTAAAAATTATAATACATACTGTCACCAGAGCTTGAAGAATGTGCTTCTGAGTCACAACTTGCTAGAAATCTGAATCCTAACAGAACAGCCCAGCAGCTCCCCCAGCACTCCCAAAGCAGGGAGTAGCTCCAGAAGGCAGACAGGGAGGTCAGCAGTGGCATGACCCTCGTTAGAGGGATAAGGAGTGGACACAGCTGCTGCACAGCTGTCAGGTCACACTGTGGGTGAGCACTGTGCAGGAGTCTGGAAGTCTGGAATAATTTTGTGAGGGATACATAGTCAGGAAGTTCAACAGACAATCCAATAGATTCGGTTTTGTCTTCTTCAAATGCTATAGCATGGCTTACTGTAATTTCAATGGCACAGTTTTCAAAATAATCTTTTAACATTAAGCTGCAGGTACTGATTCTTCTGGAAGAAGAGATTTTATCTTGCTGTTTAAGGCTATGGTTCAAGGAGTGTTTGTTTACTGCAATTTCTCTCATAGGGTATTCAAATAGCTTAGCAAGTCCAATATTACAGCCTCACACAGAAAACTTTGTTATTACTTAAACTCAGGTTCATTAAAAAAAACCCAAAAAACAACAAACCACTGCTTTTACTTCTTTCCAAAGACTCTGCCTGAAACCTCAAGCAGGGAGTAATTTCAAAGTACTTCGTCTAAGTAGGACATGAGTTACATCAAATTTTCTAGTGATGAATGAAAAATCAAGTTAAAAGAAATTTCAAAAGGAGCATTAGGCACTTGATTCTTCTATTACATAAACAGATCAAAAATGGTAACTTGGCAAATACAGACACAAAGTGAAACTAAGAAAATAAGAAAAAGTCTCTGGAGACAACACCTTAATTCTCTTAATCGCCTTACTGCATAAATCATTTACAGACACAGTTCAGGATAGCTCTTCTCTTCAAAGTTAGAACTTTTTGCTTTGCAGGATTATTTACTATTAGCCACTGAGTTACTGTCTTGACATTCTCTTCCATTCATTTCTTTTCAAGAAATGTCTAGACTGCAGTCAATGTAACTAATAAACCAGTGAAAGATTTAAACCAGGATCTGAACTGTACATCTTTAAAAATCCTAAAATTAAGTTACAAGCCTGTAAGCCGTATGTTATCAGCTGTCTCCTTTCTTAAATATGTGATCTTTTCCTATTCCAACTCTTTGGAAGGGAATGGTTGTGTCAAAGCTTTCAAGAATGTGACTCCTCTCCATCTTTTTTGCTCTAGCATTCACAGATTACAGAGCTCTGAATGGACTCCATCCTATTGTATTTTACACTTTCTGAAAGTTAGACCCCCTGGAATGCCTGATTTAAGATGTTAATAGTGATCCCAAGACTTATGTTTTTTAATTCAACTCAAAACAGATTCTTTGCCTGCATTTACTAAGTACTTTAGATAAATAGGACTTTTAAACTACTACATTAGTAAATGGAAATGGCTGCCATCATGGGTCCTACGTAGGTAAGAGTCTTTTCCTGTCCCAGCTGCAAAAGCAAGAATCAAAACATAGCTCCCTTTTAGAAACAGCTGACCCAACAAGCCACTGATCAAAGGAAGCTGTCAGGTTGTCCTTTTACAGCTCAAGTTCCTTTATAAAGAAAATCTGAGTAGACATTATCAACAGATATCCCTGAGCAAAGTTTCACTGCAGTCAGCCCCAAGGCCAACTAATCAAATGAAAAGTAAATATACAGCTGTCAGGCAACTTTACAATTTCAAAACAATGCAGTGACTCTAGGATTGTTCTGCCCAGACCCTTATGAAGGTGCCTTTCACTCTCATCAAGAGAGCTGACTGTAATGCTGCCAGGTGGAACATTAGTTCTGTGACAGGCTCCAGAAAGAGGACTGAGGGGAGTTATAGCACCTAAATATCAGGACAGAAAAAAACCTCACTACATCAAAATGACAATGGAAATAATAAAGAAGTGAGTACACATCCTGCACATAGAACAGGACAAACAGTCAAGGAGTCTCAATGATACAATTTTTATCCTCTTCTTTTTGATAACTATAAATGGTTGAAGTGAAGCATACCCTCTGATTTCCCATTTCTGGTACCAGATTTATAGCCACATATAGCTAAAATGTTTCTTTTGTTCAGGATGAAAAGGCTACATGCTGGTATTTCCATCTGCTTTACTTACAGAATGGATTGACTCACCCATTCTCCTAGAGAAATACTACCCTTTACAAGCACTCCCGTGTGCAGAGATACATAGAAATACCATATATAGGTTTTGTGTATCTGTATCCCTGCTAAACTGAGTGTGTGGGTGGCATGAACGCATAGGTGGAGAAGAAAATGCATCTTTAGAAGACTTTTCAAACATATACTGAGCTTTTGAGAGGAAGGCCCTACAGAAAGACAGGGCTAAATTTATCCCGAACAGAACTCAATCTTTTCTTCACCCCCCCCAAAATCAATAAGAACAGCTTCAGACTGTTAGATCTGGATGAAAGATAAAGTCAGCAGAAAGAATAAGAACACCATGATGTATACTTCAGCAATAATAATTTAATTGCGAAAAATGTAGGAATAAAATATAAAAAATGTCAGCTGGCCTCTCTTGATAAGCTTCTCCATCCAAATCCTGAGTTTTAAATTTTAATTTTACCAATATTTTCTTAAACACCTTTCTTTTTGCACAGACACACAAATTCAAAAACTAGATGGGATATTTGATTGTGAGGGAGTTTTTACAGGAAAATCTTATTCAATGGCATTCAAAGAGCCTGGTTAATTCACCAAGAACTCTGGACACAGGAACTGTTAACTGTGAGGTGAACAATGATGTAAATTCACAGCATATCACATTTTCTGTGCTAACAATCCTTCAAAGCATCCTTACATCAGCTTTACAGTAGTTAATTTGGAAGTAACAATTCTCTACCATAAAACTACTGCTTTAGAGCAAAAATTACAGCACATGAAATTAATAGGAATGGGGCATTCAGCTTTTGCTACCTGAAACAGGTTACCAGATTGGCTGGAACCAGCCCTAGAATAGGTGCCCACTCTATACAGCAGGAGCACAGGAGGATTTTCAATGCGTGTACATTCCCATTTCCATCTGAACGGGCCAGTTGCCCATTATTTCCAGAAAGTATGACAACATTTTTGGGTTGGTTTCTATATTGAAAATTTAAGTCATAAGACCCCACATTTGGATTATTTCTGTCTATGTGCTTTCAAATTCATGGATAAGCACAAAATTGCTGCTCTGTTCTAGAAGCACCTGCTGGGAATGACAACCTAAAATATACAGTTTCATAAGACATATGCATTGTGTACACGTAAAAAATGCACTACAGTTCCAGAGAAATTTCCCAGTTTGTTTCATTATAAAATAGGTATTGCACAGCCTACATCTGTTGATCATGCCTTTCTACTTTAAGTAAGTATATATAAATTAGGATTTATTTTATTTCGATATTACACTAATACTTCATTCAAATGTACTGGCTACACATATAAATCACAAAATTTTGTCTATGTAATCCAAAAATATCACTCAAATCAGTTGTATGTTGCCATGCTACTACCATGAAAGATTAAAAACAAAAGGTGAAAAGTACCTTCTTCCAAGATATCAAGGCTCTGCCTGTTAAAAGTGCGTTCCCTCTCCTTTTCCTTTTCCCAGTCATATTCATAGCTTTCCTCTTCGTTTACTGACATTGCTGCAGTTATCCCAGATAGACATGAAACGATGCCTTAGTCTCACAGGTGATGGGAAGTCATTTCCTCGAAGGCTGTATTTTTGGGGAGAGCAGAGCAAGGTCTCCACAAAGCAGGATACCATTTTTCCTCACTCACATGCTCAGCCAGGAAACTCTGGAGAAACTGAATACTTGTCCTTAGTGCAACAGCTTTGAGTTGTACAGATGGGATGGAGGAGGGAAGAGACCATCTGTCTAATAACTACTAGAAGGTTTATGCTGCTCCTCAGACCGGCTCTGACAGTAGCCAGTTTTTGCTCAAAAGCCCCACTAACATATTTCAGACAAAGTCAGTGGGCTGAAAGACCTTCCTTGACACTCCTCACATCAACAAGGCTCCTTCTCTTCTTCCCCTGCTCTTAGGAGTGAAGTGGTAGCTCCCCACAAGTGTCTCAACACGGAAGTCTGACCCAGCTTCTGACAGTCACACCTGGGGAAGGGTGTGCACCGGCACAGAGTCATAAATCACCTCTCACCTTGCCCAACGCAGCAAGACCTCACAGGCATTGTGAACAGTTTGAGCCTGTGCACACACAGCCAATCCCACCCAGCAGAGAGATCTTGATACCCAGGGCTATTGTGCAGTACAGTCTGACTGCAGCATCCACCACACACTAGAACCATTAAGTGAAGAATTAGGTTGGGGAAAGGAGTTTTTTTACTCCTTCTACAAAGGAGAGATTACACTGGTACAAAGAACTTAAATGACACATCCTATTAGCTCTTCAAATACTGCATTTTCCACAATTATTTTTCTCTTCAGTTTGCTGTGGGAAAAGAAATACTCCACAAGTCCACATATGGCACCCAAGTGAATTTTCAGGGGTGCATGCACCTCTTCTTTGTTCAACAAAAAACAAATCTCCTGTGCTCAGACCTCTAGGCTTCCAACAGGTTGTGTTTACTAATCTTGATCACACATAGGGCAGGCTAACTTTCTTATTTAACTTTTATGTAGCCATAGATATTTAGTGTTTGCCAAGCTGCCTCCCTTACTTGCAGTGGCAAGCAGGTGCCCTTTGCTGCTAAAGCATTCCTATCCACGTGATGGGGCAAAGCATTTGCAGGCAAAGTGGGAGCAACTGCAAGGCAAAGGCACCTCATCATCCTCTGAGGGGACATAACTGCTAGGAACAGACAGACAAATATTACATTACAAGCCTGCAGAACGTAACAATTTGGGTCATGTAGGAACAATTTCATTATTACCATTTCTCTAGTGGTGAGGAAGAATGGGGGTAGTATGAGATGGGAAGCTACTTTTCTACAATAAAGATGAATTATTCTGTTCTATATTTTAAACTCCTCATATTTATATGCAAACAATGCAACAATGTTTATACAAATAACTGCCAAAGGATATGAAACACATGTAAGTGGTTTCTGAGGGAAGAAACACTAATTTCTGAATAAAGAAAGATTTTGCCACTCAAAGCAACTTGATCTTTGACTGCCCAAACTTACTGCAATATTCAGCAACAGCAAAAGCCTCAAGAACTTGGGGGAAAAATAGGATTGTGTCTTTCTCTCCATATCATTACATTAAAATGTGCAATTTTAGTAACAATGAGGATTACTTCTAGTTTCTGAAGCTTAGAGCTTTTGTGTGTTCAGTTCTTCCCTGTAATACTGAATCAACTCTTTAAAAAATACTTATAACCAGACAGTAAGGGTCTTGAACACCTATTTGCCATTCAGTGACCATTTATCATATTTCAGTAATAGCTAGAAAATAGAATTTGAGAGAATAACCAAAACAATAAGTCATATTAAAAGAATGCAAGAAGCATGTTTTAAAGCCTAGGGACAGAAAAGTCCACCCTTGCCAAACATGCTGTGGTTTTAATAATCCTGACAAGAGGACAGCTGCAGGTAACCATCTAGTTTATGAAGGACACACTGAAAGAAAGCATGTTGCTGTCCAAAACACAAGACAATGTAAGGAGAGTAACTGAACATTCCCACAAGCTGGCTTCAGAACTGTGACTAATATCAATTCATGCCACACAGGACGACTCTGACTTTCAAAAGCCAAGAGAAAAGTGTTGCAATTCCTATTTTGATATCACCATACGATAAATGCTGGAGCAAATTTATAATGGGTGGAGAAGGAATGTATGCCCCACCCTCACACCATCAACTCATTTTTCATGTACTCTGCATTACACCCCCTTACCAGTTCAGGAATATTTACTTGCTAAAGATTATGAGCCCAGTTTCCAACAAATACCAAACAACAAACTGCTATGGATTGAAAAAAAAAAGAAAAAAATAGAAGAAGCTACATTGTATTCCATTCTGAAAATATACAATCTAATCTGGAAAGATTAAAAAGAGATTTTTAATATTTCCTACAAACTTCCTTAAAGTCCCTGTATACTCAGGGACTTTAAGAGTATACTAGAATGAATATTCTTTTTTATGAGTTGCCACTGGGAAAAGTAAATTTGTAGTATTTGCTGCAATTCCCACTCTGAATTAGTGGCTAAAGACCTTTACCTCCTGTCAGGAAGCTTGTTAAGGGGGTTGCAGTGTTCCAAGAATACTTGCAGTAAAACGGCTGCACTGAGGTACAGAGTATATTCAACAGCTCTGGTATGAAACAGGAAACACAAACCAGGAGCTAATCTGAAGAAGGGTGAGGCTGGACACAATACAAACAAACCCTCATATCCTGACTCATTATCTCCAAGGAACTCCAATGTATTCAAATAATTTTAACTTTTCCTTATCAATAAAAATATCTAACTTCTGCACAATTAACTAACAATGCTGCGTCTAGAACAAAGATTCTCTGTAAGCCAACAAGTCTAAAAACAGCAGATGAAATGGCAGCACTTGGATTTAAACATGCTGATGGAGAAATGAGGGTGTTTTGGGCTGGGCTCTTCAGGGAGGGCGATAAATTGGTTATTGAATGTGTGCTTTCTGTTAATATGTACAGTCAGACAAAGTTAGTTTGTTCAAATTTTTACAGGTTTCATGTCTCCCACTCTTTCAAAATCCCACACAAAATATCTTCTGTCACTCAACCAAAAGGACGGCATGTTACCCTTGCTGAAAGGGAAAGAAATTGAATTAATGGAAAATACTTATCTGGATACTTAGCAGTTGAACAGAATAAAAAAAAAAAGGTATCTCTATGCTACAATATGTGTTACTTTATGTGGCTTATGTGACTTGACAAAGAACAGAGTGTCAATGAAGGAGTAAAGAGAAAGAAGTGGCATGGCAAAAAACAGGCAAATGGTATCAACAATTATGTGAATATAAGCACGGTTCAGCGATATTTATGTGTAGAGATAAAAGACATGGGAGCACAATGAGATCAACCTGAATGAGCATTTAGCTGCATACCTGTAGAGCAAGGGCTGTTTCAGAAACTGCATGCTAAAGGTATTCATTAGATTCTCCCAGATTTCAGTAGCATACCCAGTGCCAGCATCCACTAAGATTCAGAGTAACACCAGGGTTACTCTGTCCACAGGAATGGACACAACAAGGGGTCAACATATGAGGGAGGTGATGGGTCACCACACTAACATAAACAAGGCAACAATAAGCAATCACTTCTAAGAGATCAAGCAGAACAAGCAATAACATTGTCTACTATTGTTTAAAAGAAAGTTAGTGAGCTTGCTGATAATTGTATCAGTGGAGTAGAAAATAGAAGAGAGGAGGGAAGCTCTAAACAGTAACTGCAAACATAGCAGGTGGTAAAAACATTTCAATGTGAGTGGGAAGAAAATACAGGAAGGGATGCTGGAACAAGATGGAGTGGGCTCAGGCAAACATAAAAGTGGTTAGAAGGTTCAGCATGTGCAACAAACCAGGCACACCATGGGTCTGGCAGAGGAAAAAAGGGAAAGACACCACTTCCTCCACAAGAAATTGCAAAAACTCAGGGCCAATGAAATAAGGAGGAAAGATCCAACTGCACATTCACAAAGTCATCTGGAATTGTAGGCAACTGAATTCATGCATTGCTATAAACGATTGTGGAAGAAACCACAAGAAAAGTAATTTGCTCTAAAGTCAGTCAGGATTTCTCTAGAAAACATTGTTCATTAGAAAAATATTGCACTAAGAGAGAGGCAGGGAACAAGCATATTCATATAAATTTCTATGGATATATACTTATCTTTTTGTTTACTTGTTTGGTAGTTTTTGGGGATTTAGTATTTTTTTTCACCCAAGCTGCAAGCAAGATTTTTAAGAATGTATTTTTCTCTATAAAAAAAACTTAGATGAACCAGAACTTTCATACTGTTATCTTTCATAATAAGAGTAGAAAAGTCTCAGCTTTTCCTCTTTATCACTGGTTCTGTCCAAGCCTGCTATGAAAATAGCTACTTTCCTACTCAAGTACAGGCCTAGCTGTTTCCCCATTCCACCAACACAATATACTTTGTTTACACCAAGTAAGGTTACAAGTGTCACTCATATTATAAAATATTATACTTGAAAATGTATGTAAAAAGCACAGTGTAGAAGTTATTTATACAAGTTTCAATTTATTCTAATGTTAGTTAACACCAGTGATGCAAATAGAGAATGACATTTTATTGTCTATTTTCATATACTCCTACCAAAAATAAACTCTGTAAAGGACATTATGTAAAAGAATTAAATATTCTAACCCTAGAAAGTCTTTGTCAAGACTTATAAATTGTAAATTTTCACCATTTTTTCTTTTGTAAGATATTAAAAAAATACCACCACCAAATACAAGTAGAAGACATCGTTACTGCCAGTCAGTACAGAAATTCATTACATCTGAGGTAACAGTAAGTTGCTTCTTTACCTATTAAGTTAAATAATAGCATTAAAACCTTACATCCTGATATAATTTTAGACTGTTTTTTTTTTCTTTGAAGAACAAAAAAAACATGCTGTTAAAATAATTATTAAATAAAGGAAACCAAATGAAGTCACATGTTTTAAATGGAAATCTGAGTCCCTGAGGCTCTGACAAAGAACGTATGAACAATTTCATCAGAAAAATAATTCTGCAGGATATTATCTTGTGAAGATCCCTATTAATTTTAATGTACCACCCACTATTTTCCAATGTTACATTTATCATGAAGGGTGAACTGGGTGGGATTCATAACTGCACACATACATCTGAGCTCTGGAGAGTCCATGTATGGCAGAGAAATTGGCTCTCTAACTGTGCTTCAATTTGTCTTAAAATAGATATTCAAAACAGGTCAGCTGAGCTGCAACTGCCTATCTCAGTATACTGAATGTAAAAAGAACCTCAGGAAAATGACTCTGGTATCAACAAACAGATGGCAGAAAAATAAAAAGCCAATCAGGAGACAGGCATCTCTTTTAACATGTCATCTGCTTCAGGTTTTTGGAAAAGCTATATTTTCTACTATAATGATGCCTTTTGTCTGCTACCACAATTATAATACCTTTCTCTGCCAAGGGTAAATGCCAACACTATTTTAAACCCAGATGAACGTTCCAGTATCTAAGACCAAAGACTGTGTTTTCCACTGCATCTCTCAAATCTTCCTCTCACACACACCTGAACTCAAAGAAGCAAGTAAAAGCTAAACCTCATAAAATTCTGTGAATCCTATGAGATTGCCGTTCACCTGAGAGGCCAAGACAGGACTGACAGCACTACCCTTTATCATGCAAAAACTAATACCTTAATTAAAAAATAATAGTAATAAAAAAATGCAAAAAAGCATTCTGCCTTACCTGCTGGAGAGATATATCCCTATCAGACATTAAACCCTTCTTTCTCTTAGGAAAGAACTTCCCAAATATTTCAAGCAGACAGCCAGCACATACACAGCTGACTCTGCAGATCTTGGCTCATGGAAGAAGTATCCTGGGCAAGGGCTCAGCACTCACAGGAAAACCTGTACGCCCAGAATCCAACCAGCCACCACTGTGCACCTGAGGCCCTCATTCCACAAGGTATTTAAATGCTTGCCCAACACCTGTTGCTTATTCCATTACCATGAAACTTCCACAGTTTCTCCAGTGCAGCATATAGCTTAAGACAAAATAGGTGAGCAGATCAGCTCTTAGCTCAGACATTTAGACACACCACCCTTCCACATGACACTTTGCCCAGACAGACAAAGGATCATAAAAATGAACTGAATGAGCTGAAAAAAAAAAAAAAGCTACCTGTGGGAGCTTTAACCTAGGGAAAGAAACAGCTTCTATTGACTGTACAACTGGTCTGTTTCTTAAGCTTCTAAAAGCAGGCCAACTCAGGCTGTTACATCATGGCGATTAATCAGATGCTACAGTATTTACTAGGGTTAAACCTAGAGGATAAAGGTTACATAATGGATTCAATCCAACTTAAAGTGGTCAGATTGCTCAAATAAATATGCACCTCTCTCTTTGAACACCTGCACAGGAATAATAAATTAAACATGAGAGAAGTTCAACTGTAACAAGCTTCTGAACTACATTAAATTCTGAAATCTAGTACTGAGAAACAAATGGAGGCACATGACACTCAAATGACCGTAAAAAACCATTCAAATTTTGTCACCCTTATCTTTACACTTCACATCCCCTCTGGTATCATTATCAGAGCACTATCATAGAAATATCTTTATGTTTTACATATGTACACTATTCCTTGGGCCTACACTCCTTCCTGCTCTCTGTGCTTTGCTTCACTGTGATCTTGCACTTGACTTAAGTAAGCTTTCCAACCAGAATAAAATCCATATAAAATTGCATTCCCAAAGGCTGCATTTTGCTTCAGAGTGCTATCAATAAGGGATCTTGATTTTTTCTTGCTGCAGAGAATACAGTTTTAGCAATTCCTTACCCTATCTTGTGTGCCTTCTATCAGATGCCTGATTAAAACATTCAGTGTCCTGATACAGAAATCATCACCCTAGCATACGTTACATAAAAATTGCAAATAGCACAAAACATAATGCTTGCCAGAGTTTGTAATTCTTCCAATTCAAAAAGCTAATCTGTTCACTTTTAAGAACCTACATTTTTAATGTCTTTCACAGACAAACAACCAGAGAGAAAACATGTACTGTCTACTAACACATCAAATATATACATATTACAGGATATTGGTAACACAGAAAAAACATAGACTTCTAACTTGAACCAATAATCAATCTTACCATCAGTATATTTAAATTCACCTCAATTATTATAGATAGCTTTTCAAATATTCTTTCCCTTGCCTAAAGACAGCTCATATGGAGCGTATGCTGCTCTGCCACTCCCTTCAGAGAGGAAAAAGCTATACAGCAGTCTCTTGCAGCACATTCACAAGAGATGCTGAGGTGCAAAACAGGTGCAGGCATCTCTGCTACACCTGGGTGTTGCCTTCTTCTGGGTATTTCCTTTTTAAAACCACTGTACAATGATGCTCCAGTCTTACAGGCTCCAAATTCTGCAACAAGAGACTAGAAAGAAATATTTACCATCCGTGCATTCTTCGTAATACCAGTCCAGTTCATAATAATCTGCTTCAATAAATTTCTGCATAGTCAGTATCCTTCAGTGACATACAGGAGATTTCAATTCGCTGCTAAGGTCAAGTGAAATGCAGCCATGCCTTCTTGCCTTTGCAAAATGCCAGAGCAGAAGGCAGCTCACGGGAAGCTGAAAATGAGCTGCACATCTTCACTGAGGCTGCAACTAAAATAAAAAGGGGGGTGTGCAGGGTGTATTTGGAAGAAAAAAAAATTAGAAAAAGGATGCAGCAAGGAAGCAGATGCCCTGGCGGCTCCTCTAATAAAGAAGCTCTGCAAAGGAGCCTTGGATGGGTGTTAACAAAATCCTCCTATCAAAAGGCTGATGCGCTGACGTTGGGGACACACACCACCGCCCGGCTGGTTCTAACTCAGTCCTTTCCTCCCCAGCCTCCACATCTCTTTCAGGCTAATGTGTTGCCATGGAGATGAGCTGGCTCCAAAAGCAATGCAGAGATGAAGAAAATGCATTTTGCTGTTTCTGGCTTTACAGACTGGGAGTTCTCCATACTGGAAACAAAAATTGTCGCTAAGAAAGATGATACAACTCATTGCTACCGCTCACAGAACAACAGCATCACACTGTTGCAATTCACTGTGGACATGCGGTACATTAATAATGAAAATCTAGTCCATTACTACTCTCATCCATACACTTTGATAAAAGCATGCCTTCTCCATGGAAAATTAAACCATGTTACTGCTTTGTTACACTACTCTGGTCTGATATAACAGAATGCTTTCTGCATCCTGCTGTTAGGAAATTCCAAATGAAAAAAATAAAGAACCAGCAAAATCAGGACAGTAATACATTTCTCCTTGCAAAAAAAAAATCTAATCTGTATCTACTTTTTGCCCTCTCCACGAACCATTTCCCTCTTTTTTTTCCCCAAGAACCTAAGTTCCATAGCTGAAGACAAGAGGTTAGACCAAATTTTCACCACTCTATTCCTAAAAACGCTGAAGGTCATCATTTGGAATAACTTAATGTTTGTGTTCAGTGTTTTGGAAATGGAAGAAAAGACTTCTGCAACCCCCAATAAAATCGTGTTTAAGCTATTACGAGAGGACTTTCTGAGGAACAGGTGGCATTAAATCATCAAACACAGCAATTCAAAAAGCACGTCTGAATATGTGCAGGTACAGATAACAAGTGGACTGACATCCATTTTGTTCATAACAAGCACATTGTCTTCACCCATTTTTTCTCCTCTTTTAGGAAATGTTATTTCTTTACAAATACCAGTAAAGGCACTGGAATAGATTAAGTTGTGACTTAATCTATCCTAGTAGATTAAGGTAGGAGGCCATATCAGGTCTAACTAGGGAAGTCTGGTGTCTGTCTAGCCAAAGACTCCATCTACAAGAATAGCCATGAGCAGGCAATAGACAATTGTCCAACATTTTCCACAACCGCCCTCCCAACCTCTAATTTCTTCATCTTCAGAGATAGCCTGAGACAGATACAGCTACTGCTTTTAGCAATTCTTGAATAACTTATCTTCTCTGTTCTTGAGCCCACATACACTTCTAGCATTCCAATATTCTCTTGCAAGGAGTTCCACACATCTATTGCTCATGATATACAAACCCTTCACCTTTTGCTTAGCAACTCACATTTACTAACGTAATTTGATGCTTCCAGCTCTGGAAATCTGCATGCTCGGTCAATCCTTCCTTTTCAATCACTCATGATTTTGCAGATATCTGTTAAATTCACCCTTACTCATGTCTCTTCTAGGTTGTTATCATTTATTCTATTCCCTGACTGGTACCACTTTGCTTTGCTGTAACAGAAACAGGTGAGGCATAGTCATGCTAGGCAGAGGAAAATGCTTTGGTTTCTCGACCACATCAGTATTTCAGCTTTACTGGTATAAGAAATGAGCACTGCAATAGCTTTGAGTCTTGCAGAGTTTCAGTTATGCACACCCACAAGGAAAAAACTATACATGCTATTAAATGCAATTAAGGCTACACTGTTAAAATACTGCCAGAGAAAAATAAAGGTTCCCATGGCAACATCAACTCAATTGCTCTGCATATAAGCTATTTGTTCCACTTGTATTATTTTTGTCCAAAAGGTAATTTCAGTCTGGTAATGGTATTAAATAATCATTTAAAATAGACAGAATTAACACTGGCTACCACCTTAAATTACCGCAGGGACAATCTCCTTTTATTTTGCTGACATTTTAAACAAAGGAAATCTTCAACATGCTAGAATTTTCTTCTTTCCCATGGCACACACACTCCCTTTCAATGAGACAATAAAAATAGCTCAAGGTAGGGGTTTAGGGCTTTTTTGTTTGTTTGTTTTATGAATTTTTTTTTTACACATCTGATTGGAAGCATACTGGTATAATTCAGAAAGGCATTACTTTTCTGCAGAGAAAATCACTTGTATGGCCAAATAATTTGAGAACTCCTCAAGAGACTTGGAAATATAGAATAAGTGTATTATCTTCCCAGCATGAAGACAGAAACCCCGGGCAGACAGAATACTATATATTCAGGTATCCACTCCCAAGCATCCCTTCAATTACATGAGGAATTGTATTCTACAAAGCTGGAATGGTTGTCAAGTTGAACGGGAATTTGTGACCAAGCTGACAAAGCAGCAGCCCACTTGCAGAACCTACTTTCAACATCTGCAGCCCTACTTTTCCTTTCTACAGGGGTGTATCAGATTCATTTTATAGTAAACTTATCAGAACAGTACATTTTTCAGGGGGACTGATTCTACAAACTTGGAACCTCTGTGTATTCCAATCTCCATGTTGCAACGCTACATTTGGTTAGGGTATTACTGAATTACTTACCTAAAAGTTCATATACCATGGGACTAAAAAAAAATAAAAAAACATTAGGGTAATAGGTCTGCAACTATAAGGAAGTTGCATTTTCCTATTCCAAACCAAAACACAGTTATTCACATTTGTTCAGCATTCTCTTTCAGCTGCTAAACTGTGTTCTATTTTTTAATGTTTACTTCTAACTAAACAAACCCCCTCCCCTTTTATCTGCTCTCCACAGGGGAAAAGATACAGATTGGAAAAGAATTCTGGTAGCCAACTGTGAACAGCTAGACTAAGCATTCTTTAAGTTCATGGTTACAAGGGAGTTTTATTAGTCAGAAAAGATGGCTTGAGAAGCTCAGGAACCCTCTCCTTCCTTTTTCCTGAAATAAATCCATACCATAGGTCAACATTAAACTGATGTGCCAAAATTACCCACGTTATAAAATCCACACAAACCCTTCCCTTTGTTTGAATAGAATTTTTGACAAAGGTACTTTCATCTACCCCAGCAGCACATTCAAGACTGTAGTAGACTGTGCTGCTAGGGTGCAAAGCAGCAGCAAGTCATCCCCGCTGACAAATACTGTCTTAAAAGGATGTCATTACATAGCATGTCACTATAAATCCGGTGTCTTCATGCTTAGTCATTCTCAGCTTTTTTCTCCATTCTGTAAGGATGCTTTTTGAAACTGAACACTGGAGTTGGATGGAGTATTTTCATGGCAGCTGCAATGGATTACCTCCCATTTGATTACCTCTGGGTCACATTTCTTCTCTTGGCTACAGCCTCAGGATGGTTCAGATAATTAAACACCGTATCACATCATCATTTTCTACAGTCACCAGTACAGTCACTACCATTTCAGGATTAAGTTGCCCATCCCATTAACATTGTCTAGAGTCTTTTTTATCAGACCAGTAGCTGTACAGGCCACCACTATGCAATGCATACTGATCACAGACAAACATTGCCACAACACATACTTTGCAAACTGACAAATCAGGCATATTTAAAAGCCCAACTGACTTTCGAGGATGGGCTGTCACACTTATTTCTACACCGGAATATTTAACTAAAGTTACTGATTTTTTCACCTTCTAAAAGAACACTGAATAGGAATAATACTGTGACTACACAGTCAGTAAGGACAAATAACTGCAACTTAGGACAGTGATCTCTTCCAGTGTAGTATGATCTCTTCCAGTGTAGTATTTTACTTAACAAGAAGTCTTGCTTTACCTGGAAAGAGTAGAACCCAGAGTAAAATCTAGAGCACTGAGGGTATTATCACCAGCAGCTTTCAGAATTGGTATTTAGAAAAATAGGTGCTTCAGATTTGATTGACTCTTCTTTATCAAACTGAGCTGACTATCCAGGGCTTCAAAAGAGTACAAGTGTTTCCTACATGTGGGACAGAGCTCATGGCTTCATACCCTAAGGGCACACTGACCTCACCTGATACAAGGAAAAGACTCTTCTAATGCAGAGGAGGGTCAAACTGTCATCCCACTGGAACAAAATTACTTACCATGAGACATGGAGTAGTTGGATGAAATTAAAGTACTTAATGACAAAAAGCTATTTTCCACGTCAACGGATTATTTCTCCCTTCCCTCAGATAATTACTAGAGAGCACTATTTTGGCATTTGCACAAAATCAAAATTGGTCTTCAGCAACCTTCCTGCAAAACCAGCAGTATATTTTAATTAAGGTATCACTGAGCACACTTAAGCACTGTAAATAAGACCATAATAGCAACAGCTAGACATTTAAGAGAATATACCCCTATCTAGAATTCAGAAAATCGAGACTAAAGCTTTAAAGAAACAAATTTTGCAAGCTGTTCACTAGCTGGAAATAATGTACATTACAATCTCCTTTTTCCTTTTTTTAATATGTTTTTTGTGGAGACAGCAAAAACATTTGTAAAATGAAGTTGAGCTTAATACATGCTTGATTGGCTAGGCAAAAATATTACAGCTGTATGGTTATGACCTATTTTTCTAACAAGGCAAAAAAACCACTGAGAGACATGATTGCAGCTTCCTGGGAGAGGAAAGGAATGCATTACACTGAAGGAATATATAAGGGAGCCAAGAACGGGACCAAGCACTCCAGGCATGGCCTCACCAACGCTGAGTACAACTCCCTTGAACTGCTGGCACCACTCTTCCTAATACAGCTCAGGATACCATTAGTCTGCTTTTCAGCAGAGTCCTATTTCTGGCTCATATCTACCTTTGTGTGCACCAGGGTGTCCCAGGTCCTTTTCTGCAAGGCTGCATTCCAACAACCGGACCTCAGCATCTCTTGGTGCATGAGGTTGCGCCTCCCAGCTGCAGGACTTTGCACTTCCCTCTGCTGAACAGCACAAGGCTGCTCTTGACTCACAGCTCCAGCCTGTCAAGGTCCCTCTGAATGGGAGCACAATCCTTTGGTGTCTCAGCCACTCCTAGATCTTACTTATGTCTCACCCTCTCTGATGCTGCACAGTCTGCTGACTTCCTCTTAACTTCTTCACCTGGTGACAGCTTTTACACAGCAGAACACCTCCGATGTAAAAGAAGGCCATCTCTCTCTACCTCCGGATAGGGAGCAGCTCTGGGCACTTCCAGCAAACCGACCCTTGCAGGGCTGCCTTCCCAATCTGAAGCTCTGTCTGGGCAAGTCTCCACTCTGAGGGACAGGTACTCCAAAACCTGGAGAATTCACCCTGTGGCACACTGCCACCACACCTGAAGACTTAAGTTATTCTGAGCTTATATGAGGATCCCTTCTTTGCACCATTCCAGAGAAACTACTGCATCTGTTGGCTGTGTCTGACCATCTGCAAAGAAGGCTAAGGACACCCTTGGGTCAAGAGCAGCTAACAGCTTCTCAGAGCCACTAGGATTTCCTGAGGCCCATATTCCTGTGGCTCACCTTACCTTCACCTTACATGCAGCAGCAGGCACCCTCAGATTCTCAGAGAGTTCCCAGATGGGCCCTGTCTCCCTAAGTTGCCAGGGAAAAACCCAGACTGCTGTGCCTGATTACTGCCTCTGGTAGCTGTGTTCACAGAGAGCTGTGCTCTAGGCCTGGATCTCACACAGACCTCCACACAGCCCGCAGCTAAAAGTGAGCTTGACTGCTCCTAATCCAGGGGCAGGGAGATGTATGTCATTTTGCTGCATCATACTTTCATTTAAGTTTACTTAAAAGACACTCTGCCTCAACATTTTAATGAGGTTAGTCAGATGACACTGAATTTATTTGATTATGTTTTAGGATAACATCAGTTTTATTTTATTCATTTGGCAAAAACTATCTCAGCCTTCCGTCTGAAAGAAATAATAACAAAGATGTGCTTTTGAGTTCCAGAATGCAAAAGAACAGTTGTAGGCCTAATACTATTCATTTCCTCCCAACTGCCTGCCTTCTTACCTAATGGCAAACTAAATTTTAAGAACAAATTCTCTACATCATCTATCCTGTGTTATAACTTAAATCCCCACAAAAAGCAGTGAATAAATAAAAATGCTTGGATATTTGACTGTTCATTTTTCTAGCAGTATCTTCAAAAATTACTTAAAAAAGAAGAGCTAAATAGCCTTATGTCCATTCTCTTGCGTTATGTGGCCCAGAAGATTCTGAGCCTTTGTTGTGAATTGGACTGAGGATCTCAAAAAAAGCCACAGGAAGGCAGAAAAATCTGCTCTAACAAGCCACAGCCGTATGCTTAAGGGTCGTGCTGATCCTTCTGCTATAGGGATCAACACAGAGGGAAACTCATCACATTTCCAACAGGTTATAAACCACCATCAATTTCAACATGCAAACAACTGCAAGGAAACTTTCGTAAGTCATTGAAAAATCAAACTTTCAAAGAGACAAATGACAGCATTTTCTCACACCCTCATCAAGGTTTTTGAAACAAACTAAACAGGTAAAAGAGGAGTAGTAATTGCAGCACTGAAAATTGTGCAAGCGGTCACACCCTGGAACACTCTCCAAAGTGGTGGTGGCATAATTCACAGTAGTGACAGCATAATTCACAGAACCTTTCTGCCAACTTACTTAAAATAGTATCTTTACTTTCATAGTTCATTGTGCCATAAACCAATGTTTGCAATCAATGCAATAATTTTGAAATTTATTATGTTCTTGCACTCTCGTGTACAGATAGAGTCTGTGACTTGTTCACTGTAACTGAACAAAGGTAAAAGTCAGAGATCTCAGTTTCCAGGGTCAGTCTAAGGCTAGACCCAAGTTTGCTTAAACTTCTTGAACTACTATCTATCAAGTGTCTGCCTGTAGGCAGTAAGAAGTAAACGTTTCTTTATCAAAGCTCTCTTTGCTTGCTTCCTCCTTTTTTAAGCAGTTATTTCCTAACAAAAGCAGAAAATATACACTGTGGCAGGAATTACACTCAGGATTTTTTTCATTCAAGCCAGTTGATTAGAAGAAATTTACAACCACAGCAACATGGTAAAGTTACAGTCATTATGCCTGTAAGCTAAAGGCTAGATAAAATTGTTAAGTACTCACAGTTTCAGGCAGCTATGCTATCCAATTTCTCTGTTGTTCACAGCTTCCTTTTCAGAGAAAAATAGAAGGGTTTGTGCTGGAAGGGACCTTTAGAAGTCACCTAGTTCCAAACACTCTGCCATAGGCAGGGAACTTTCAACTAGACTGGGTTGCTCAAAGCCTGATTCAACCTCACCTTGATAATTTTTAGGGACGGGACATCCATAACCTCTTTGGGCAAGCTGCTTCAGTGCCTCACCACCCTCACAGTAAAGAATTTCTTCTATATAACTAACCTGAACTGACCCTCACATTTAAAGTCATTATCCCTTGTCCTATCATTACAGGACCTGCTTAAAAGTCCCTCTCTTGCTTTCCTGTATCACCCTTTAGGTACTGAAAGGTGCTCTGAAGTCTCCCCAAAGCCTCCTCTTCTCCTGGCTGAAGAACTCCAACTCTCTTGGCCTGTCTTCACAGCAGAGTTGCTCCAGCCCTCTGATCATCTTTGTGTCCCTCTGAACTCGCTCCAACAGGCTTCCATCCTTCTTAACGTTGGAGGCCCCAGAGATGGACACATACTCCAGGTGGGAGTCTCACAAGAACAGAGTACGTGGGGAGAATTACCTCCCTTGACCTTGACCTCCCTGGACCTGCTGACTACGTTTCTTTCGATGCTGCCCCAGGATACTTTTGGCTTTCTTGGCTACAAGTGACACTTCTGGATCAGATTGAGTTGTCAACCAACACCCCAAGTCCTTTACCTCAGGGCTGCTCTCAATTCATCTTCCACACCAGTTGTATTTTGTATCCATCCCCAGCAGTCACACACCTACCATGATCTCAACTGGTAGAGGAAGGACACTGCCATGGGGATTTTGTGAGTTCCTTGTCCCACTAGCAAAACATTTTTCCCATAGTTATTGCAACAGTCCACCCACACAATCTGGCTTGTGAGAAAGGCCTAATCAGGTTACTAAAGACCTTTAAAACCTTACATTTCAAAGTATTTATTTAAGCAAGCTTCTACCATCATTGTAACAGCACCAATGGGCTGCTACAAAACCAGGGGTAGTGCACTTGACTCCACGGATCAGCTTCAGCTTATCTCTCCACCCTTCCCACTGTGTGACTGGGGTTAGGTGGAGAGTGTATGTAAGTTATTTACTAAAATACTTCATGCCCTTCATTGAAGCATGAACACCAGAAACTCAGTTCTTCATATTCACGCCTTTCTTTCTGTGCTCCTTACAAAGTGATTGTTCAGGTGCTTCAAAATTCAATGAAGCCATCTTTGCACAGATTTGTGCTGAGCCCTGTAACTCACCTCTTCTGAAGCTCTACAGTGCCTCAGTAAGTCTACCTAAATCTACCTGCTACTATAACCCATATAAATCCACTGCTATTGTTTTAGCATAGCAGTCATTGAGATGAATCACAGTCTTGTCTAATTGCACACCTAAGTCAATACCCACAATGGAAGAAACCAGAGAGACATGAATCCATTCACTATGATGAAGTATCTACAGACTCAAACAAAGGAATGAATAACCACAAAGGTCACAACTCTACTAGTGTTCCCTCTAGGCACAATTTTTTTTGTGCGACGTGTCAGAGAACACATTCAAAAAAGTGGATATGGAAAGAGCTTTCTAAGCTGCATATATACAGAAACTTCAGTCTGAGAGAGATCACAAGCAAAAAGAAGTATTTCAGTTTGTCCAGTATTTGATGATGTGAAAAGGTGCATGCACATATCACAAATGCAACGGCTGTTCTTGATTAAATGTTCCCCTTGTTTTCTATCTACCACCATCTTGGAGACCAAAGCAGTAAATCACAGTTATCTTGCTCTCCACAGCTTTCAAAGAATTGCAGAGATACTTCAAAGAAGCTAACAAAAATAGCACTATTTTATTTGTTCCTCAGTACAATTTCTGAATTTTTGACTTACGGAAGTATTTCAAGGTCTCCTCTATTTGCTCAGTTGTTAAGTCAATATTCGCATCAGGGGAAATGAGAGGTGTGTGAAGCCAGTCGTCGTGGTCATAACCATAGATTGTATCTGCTCTTAGCTTATAATGAGGCAGCTGCTCTTCCAGGAGACTGATGATTTCAACTTCAGGAAGATTGGTACTATTGCACACATCTGTTAAGGGAAAGGGAATAATCTCTATTAGTTACCTCAAATACTATACATACAAGCTTTCAAAGACTTCCATTTGCTTTGCTATCAACAAGATTTTGCTGCATGTAAAGAACAGCTCAATACAAATAACTTTAGAAGATATGCCTGATGCAAATTATCCCAAAATACTGTATTTACTAGTAATACAAGGGCATGCTCTCCTAGTGACAAAAAGCCTGACCTCTAGAAGCAGAGACATTTATTGAAGAATAAGTGGGCTAGGGTGGGGAATTTAGAGCCAGTTATAGCTAGAGCATGAAGAAAGGATTAGTGAACAGATGAATGTGCATTTTTTTATGTTCTACTTCACAGATAATTTTTAGATTGCAAGCATTACATATCTCCTTAAATTGGTCTTGGACTACAATTTAGTACCACTGCATTTTTTTGCCTTTGCTGCTGGCAGATTTTTCTCAAGAAATCCAGGACTGCAATAGCAAACAGTGTCACAATTCACACCTAAGACACACTGGTAAAGATGATTACAGAAACTTCCAGGGCACTTTTTGACACTATCTTGACTTGCATTCTGTGCTGTAGCCCCTCATGCTCACAAGATACATCAAGTTTGCACACAGTTCTAAAAATGGATACTGACAGCCAACAAAAACTGCAAAAATGTTACAAATAAAATTAGAGCTTTAAATTTAAGACAAGAGGTAGCTGAGAAGTTCTAACACAAAAAAAACCCAATTCAAGGTAGAAACTTTTTTACCATGAGGACAGTTGAACAGGGACACAGAAAGTCTAGAAGTCAAGTAAATAATGCCATGAGCGCTTACTCTAAAAGATCTACTTTTAGTAGAAGTCAGAACAGATTACCTCCTGAGGTACCTTCTAATCTATACTGTATTATATTATAATCAAGAATTTTGAGTGTGTGTCAATACCCAAAACAGTCCCAATAGTCCTAAATATATGTTTAGTTATCACAGACAATTAAATACAATGTCATGCTAAATATTTAGGAAGAAACTGAGCAACCCATGGTATGTTTTCAGTAAATACTTAGCAAATCAATCTGCACATTTTCTATTTCCACACCAGTACAAAGAGAAAACACCACTGTCCAGCACAACCCTTACTCCCACATACAAAGTAAGGAAGCGCTATCTAAGCCTTTTTTGAAAGAACAATGAATCAGAGCCCCCTCTTTAACCAGTGTTATAGCTCTTGCAACTCTTGTGGAGACTCACTCCAGAGTAAAAACTGTCAAGGCCCTGAGTGCTCCCATGCACCTTTACACTGCCATGACCAGGCACATCACGGTCCCCAGCCAGCACATTCTGCCAGAAGCCCCATGTACACCCCTGTCCCTGGTCCTGCCTCATGCAGGGCTGTAAGCAGGCCTGTGCCAGCTCTGCTCCCTGCTGACACTGACTCATTGTCCAGGTTTCCTGGATTGCTGGCATTTGCCTGATGATCGACCCCTGGAGAGTCAATTTGAACTTGCTGCCAGCACCTTTGTCTGCTTGGGAACAAAGGAACTGCGTTGTGCCAACAAGGATTGTGCCCTTCCCATCCTGTCAGCTGCCTATAAGGCAGCCCTGCTCTTGCTGCTTCCTGACAAAGGAACCAATTTTTGTAAGAGAAGCTTATTGCTGCTGCACTGAGGTAGACTGACAATCCCACTGTAACTTAGTGGAACTCACCTCTGTCAAAGGAGGGTAGGAAGGAGAGAATGGGGAAGTAACACATACTTCTCTATACATCATAAATTACCTGTTTTTTACCTTTCTAAGCCAGGAAATTACATTGTCAAAAGCATCCCAAGTACTAAAAAATGAAAGAACATTATTATTCTATCAGGTAACAGGGCAGAGAATACCAAGATGAACTCATACTGTCAATCTCCTGCCTGCATACTTACAAAACTCTGATGACTAGGACTCTAATCCACTTGGGAAAGTTGTGCTGTACTATGGTTCAAGGAGTCTGCCTACCTATTAGCTATTCTACTCTGCCATCGCCCAGACTGCTCTGCTAACTGTTGTACATATGTGTGTCTTCCAAGCCTCCCTGCAGTTAGATGCCCACATGTGCATCTGTTTTTATAGAGAGCTCTGTGCAACACAAGAATCAGCCTGCACACATCATTTTAAGAGGTCCTTGCAACCTTCTCAGAGGGACAACTGACTTACACAGAGAAAGAAGATCTGCTCCCCATGCTTTGAAAGACGAGAACCAGACTGTAACTACAAACTCTTTTTCCCTGGCTATCTTTTTAATGGCTGACAGCATCGTCTCAGTGCCTGCAACCCTCTAAGTGCAGAAAAGACAGCTGATCTTCTAAAAAACACCTGCTGACATCTGCTAGACATTCAAAAACCTTTCTGCCTACATGGACACATAAAATAATTTTTTATACATCTATCTTTAGATTACCTAATTGCTCTCAATCTCAAGAATATGGAGTTGATTTTTTTCATTGGGGTTCTTTTGGGTAAGTTTTTCTGGCCAAAATGTTAGTTTTTCTGTTCAGAAAAATGAAAGGATCTACACAGCCCAAGATGATGGTCTTGGGAACAAAGAAACAAAAATTTTGAAAAATTCAAACCTTTAGTGTCTTTCTCTTTTTAATTAGTATTCCAAAAGAAGCAGACTTTATAGATGAGATGAGAAAGTTTCAGCTGTACAGACAAGTAAACTGGCTTATTTTATCCCAAAAAGTAGTGAAAAATGAACACAAAGGAAGCAACCAATAAAATGTGAGGAGTAAAAAAAAACCATACATGCATACACAGGAAAAAAAAAAACCCATACAGTTTTATTGTGGAAAAGAAATCTACTAGAATGTGAAGGAGAGGCAGTAAAGCAATAAGAATTATCGTAAAAGACAAGACAACCAAGAAAATGTTTCTACTCTACCATGTAATAAAACCTGAGCATTTCTAAGCAATTCAGCAGGCCTAATAACTGGAAAATGTATTAATGAGTAATTGGAAATGCAACTTCTTATGACACTATTATGATGCTATTGTCATTAGCTTCTACTGCAATTTTAAAATCCGAATACCAGGAGGAAATACGAACAGGCTTGGATGTAACTGCCTGTTTAGAAAAACAGTACACCATAATTACACTTGTTCATGACTAAACATTAGTTCACCACTTAAATCATGGTGATATTCTCAGTGCTATAGTTACACAATCTCTCCCCCTTCACTTTTTCTGCCCTCTCTTTTCTAAGATGCACACATTTGTTATGAGAAGATATGCAGACTAACACCATCCCCCATCCTCAAACACCAGGTATAATTTTATAAGACCCTGATTGTTTCCACAGGGGTTTTTAAAATTATTTCTGATTAGAATTGCAATTAGATAAATTGTTAGGTAAGCAATTAAGTAATTTCTCTACTATGAACACCCAAGACATCATCTATGATTGTGATTTATGATTAGGTTAACTGATTTCCACTAGATATAAAAGCACTTCCTCTTCTCCTAGGTGGTACCTTCATTTTATTGAGAAAAATGTAACACCTTACACTTAAAAAAATTAACTCATAATTAATTTTAAAATGATACAACAAAATGTAGCCAAACCGTATCATTTTGAGTTGCTGTTACAGATTGTGGGGTTTGTAATCTAAGCAATTTTCAACTTTCAGTTTTCCAGAAAACACATTTAGCAATCAGATTTCTACAAGCAGATCAAAACCAACCTAAATAGTTAATAAATTATGAACTCATGATTCTTAGTAAAGCATTGATCATTCCAGCTTCTGCTTATGCTCTTGCAACTCTGTAGCTTTCATCCCTTCATAGAAATAATTAAAAATAAAAAAGTCAATAAATTTCACTCTCTTTCATACTATTTTGAAAGTAACATGTTTCTACTGCTTTAGTTTCTTCTTAGCTTAAATGCATGAACATCCCACCTCACTTGTTTTGTTGCAAATTTGTATTTCTCCATGCCCTGTTCCTCAGGAAATGAAGAAGGTGCTCAGTCTGCTTTGCAGTAATTTTTGACAACATTCTTCCTCGTGCTTTCTGTTTTCTAAATGAAATTAAAACAAATGTTTTCAAAGACTTTTGTCCTGGTTAATTTCTTGTTACAATTTGTAATCTTCTCTTTCCATAAAGAAGATGCAGAACACTCCAGCTGAGCTCTCTTCTGCATATTTCTTCCCACTTCAGTATCCCTTGGGTGGTTGTTAATGGATTACCTACTAGCTTGTTTCAGATCTTTGCATATATTTGACTGGCTGGTGTGTTTCTTCCTTTCTGGACATATTATACCTATCTACCCCATGCCTCTCAACTCAAGACAGCCACTCAAGTTTCACTCGTTATTTCAGCTTGCTTATATTTCCTTAAAGGAATTTTTATTATGCTTGCTGATCTAGATACTTTTGACTATTTAATCAGTTCCCTTTCTTCTAGGCACAACTCTATCCATACAAAATGCTCTAAATATAGTAAACTAACTCTTCACTGGGGAGACTGGCATGAGGGTAGGAGGATGGCTTCTTCCTTCCCCTACTTTTTTTTTTTTTCCCTAAATCTTTCACATGCAGAGAAAGAAATAATTTGCAGGACAACTACGTGCATTTAAGAATAACAGTGCACTTTGTTATTTTCAGATGCACACTGACATCTTTCATCTGCTGACAAGTGAGCAAGGAGTTGATCATAGAGAAAATGGAGTGTGAAGTCTAAAACAATGGGAGCTGACCGTACAGAGACAGGCACAACTCCTCAGGGAACGCCTTCCCCCCTCTGCACATAACACAGAGATCACAAGGCATTGTGTGGGGTGGTCACCCCAGTCCTTTGCATCCTGCACTCACAGAGCAAGGCAATGCATTAGGTCACTTCCCTTAAAGAGTTACATACATACTTAGCTGTCAGTGTTACTTAGATGGGTGGAACTATGCCAGCATCTCATAAACAAGCAATTAAGCCTCAGTCAAACTAACTTCAACTCCAGCTAAGTTCAGCATGAACCACAGGTAGACAGCTTTGAAAATCTCATTCCTATTAACATGGTCACCTAAAAGCATCTCATCTGTCAAACTCAATTCCCTACCAGGCTTTTGGGTTTCATCTGTTTATGGTTATAGATGTATCTTAGTGTAGGAAAGAAAAACCTAGCTTGACTGATAAAGAAGGAGCACTTAATTTCAGCATGAACTCCACATTAGAACTAATCATAAATTCAGAGAATGAACCTAGAACAATGAGAAGAGACAAGGGTGTAGGGAGTGTGGCGGCCAACAGTAACACCCCAAAACATGCAGAGAAAACGAATGATACAAATCTCAGAGCCTGGTATCTGCAGGAGCCTCTACAAACACAATGCAAACAGCTTATCAGAACAGTCCTCACAAAGAACATAAAATACATAGTTTGTGCCTGTCTGCATTCTGGTTCAAACCATCCCAGATATTTAAGGTTTCACCGATCTGCTTGTGAGCAGAGCTCCCCTCCCAAGGCTAAAAGTACTCCCAGGTCGCCACAGAACCCGCCGGCAGTACAAACTGCCACCTGCCGGCAGAACTGCCTCAGTACCCGAACCCCCAAATCCCACAGGACTTTTTGCCAGCCAGTTTTCCTCTTTCAGCCCACTGCTGTAAGTGGAAAAAGCAATTGCTCATAAACCCAGCCCTGCCAGGAACCATGCTAGGGTCAGAGCTCTGCTCAAGAAGAGGCATGCCAGTACACACAAGCCATGACAAGAAAGACCACAAGAAAACTACCCAGTATAATTCACAGAGCACAGTTCCCCTGAGTTGCAGTCCTGATGGAAGCCAACCCCTTGCAAACAGCACAAAGTGGCTGTGCTATTCAGAAGTGCTTCCTCTGAGCAAAGGAAAACAGCTGCTGAACAGAAGTGGTGTGTGCAGCTAAACAACTCCATTCTGACTGTGACCCTAGGGAAGTGCTGGGCTGCTTAGCAACCTCCAAAACACCAGCTTTTGTCATCAGGTTGTATCACATGCCCACCCTGAGCATCTTCCGGGAAACTCCACTGCATCAAACCCCAGCAGCTGGTGCTCAGCCCACAGTCAGAGAGGGGCAGTCTAAATATCCTCGCCTTCTTAAACACAAAGCAAACAAACAAAAGGAAAAAGAACAAACCTAAAAGCAAACAAAAATACGCCTCAGTAGCATTCTCAGGCAAATTCTTTCATTTCTCACAAAATGACTAAAACATCATAACTTGTCACTACCTTTTAAGGCAGCTGAGGAAAGAGAAGTAGATACAAGCACAGTAACAAAAAGAGACAAGAGAAACAAGGAAACTCTCTGAAGAAAGCTGGTAGAATAAAGAAATCTACTGCATTACTTCATGGGACAACATATTCCTCTCTTTGGTTTTCAGTTCTGTCCTATTTCCCACACACATATTACACTCACCCTTAACACTTAGCTCTCTCAGTGTTTTTTTTTAAGTTCTGTTTTAAATAAATCTTTGAGAATGGTCAGTCAATAAATAACAATTCCAAAAAATAAAAAGTACACAATATGTGCAAAGGGTCACTTCTAGTGCTGGCTCCATACCAGTTAAGTTAAAGATTTTCTGCAGAAAAGGGCTACAGCATGGAGGCTAAAGTCCAGCCACATGTAACACCAGAAATCGAAGGTCATCAAGTTGAGGCTATTCCATGCCAAATACTGTAACATTTTGACTGCTGGTTTTGCTCCATGTGACACTGAGATTAGCCACCTAATCTAGATAAACAACCACCCAGGAGGCCATGACTACATTAGCATTCTTTTTTTTCAGAAGAGCCACAAGCCTAACCATATTCCAACGAGAAAAGAAAGAAGGATGGTCTTTCTCTAAATGTTTTTCCAGCAGATATTTCTTGGCTGCTTGGAACAGCCCAATAGCCTCATCTTCCCCACGCTTCCTGTCCATTTAGACAGTGATGGAATGAGCTTATTATCACAACAAACAGATCCACAGAAAAATGAAAAGCAGAGGGAAGAAAGTTCTACCACATAATTAGGCTGCTACCTATGCTATTGAAGAAGAAAACATGGCCTGTAGCCAACCATTATTTGAGTTCCATAGGCCCATATAGACACAGTCATTAAGTATTGACTGAAGTCTATAATTAGAAGTATTTCTTGAGCATTATTTGACAATTACACGTATACGTACAGAGCAATAGGCAAAATCCCAAGACTTACCATATTCTTATTCAATGTCAGTTCTAGGATGCCCAGAATGTGGCTAACTGTACTGAAACTGCACTGAAGTCTTTCAAATAATATGGCTGAACTCAGGGCATGTGTTTCAATGTAAAGCAAGTGGTTAGCTTCTCAGGCAAAGGAACAAAAAAAAAAAAAAAATCCAATTCACTGACTTGTCCAAAGGGAAAGATAGCCTTAGCATCCTTATATATCTGAAGTCTCACAGCAGGCTGCAAAGCCAAGCATCTGGAAGAAAAGCCCTTCAACATGAAAGCTGTCTCATACCTCTAAAACTCAGACTCCTCAAACAGCCATTGCAGCTTCTGTAACTTGACTGGTATGGCATGACATGATTTGAAATTGCAACACCTGCCACACCTTTAACCAAAACTGTGTAAGCAGCGGTTCTTCTGCTTCTGAACATGGAAAAAAACCACACAAAATCCCAGCTTCCACTGGAAAACAAAAGATTCTATGCCAACCTCTTTTTGGCTTGGCCAAACACTCATGCTAAAGACTAGGATAAAGTTGAGAATGTCAAAGCTAATGAAGATGAAACCCCGGAAAGTACAGTTCCAATGTGAGGAATGCCATTGCTTACCAGGTTGAAGACTCCCTGCTTTGGTTCCACCCTATATACACATTCCTGCTAGGTATAAAACCTGAGACAGATTTGGTGACTTGGTACATTAAACTATTAGGACCCTACACTATGCCATAAATTTAAATGAACTTTGCTTCAAATGAAAGTATGGAAATGTTTCTCCCTGGACATAAATGCACCCATAGTAATGATTTTCATATGAAACAGAAAATAAAAGGAAACTTTGCCACCATGGCTATTCTTTTAGAGTAAGAACAAAAGCTATTCATGTACCAAAGGCATGCTCGGCAGCAGTAAGAATTAACACATTCATTAACCATTAGGATCTTCCAGCTGCCAAGAGAGACTGTGAATGTCTCAAAAACCCATTGATAAATCACTGAGTACAAAAACCCTGAAAAGCAATTGTCCTGCTTTTCCTCGTTGTTCAGCCCAGCTACAAGATGTGCCAACCACTAAACAATGGCTTTCAACAAAGCTTTCACAGAATCACAAGCAAAACATGAGAATGAAATCTTAGGAAGCTTGCTCTTTACAGATGCTTACTTTAAGTGAAAAATATGTTGCTTAATGATGGACACACACATACATTGAGGGAGAAAGGTAAAGCTGAACTTCATGTGTTATGGAACAAAATTATGGAATGGAAGCTTTTTTCACATATTTAAATGTGCCAATAATCAAATATAGCTATTTAGTCTTCCTGCACTATTCATTGCACCACAACAGGAAAACAAAAAATGCAAGCAAAAAAAAATATTCTGAAAAATCTACTAGGCACTGGCCTTCAGTACTTTCTTCAAAGAACAAACCCAGAATACTGATGAACACTTACTGCTTTCATGCACTGCTACTTTGAATAAAGTACATATGTAGGAATGATGATTGCTTCCCAAACAAGGAAAATCTAAGAAGAATACCTTTAAAAATGTCACACTGGACTTGTAATTCCAACAGTTGCTTTCATAGTGACTTCAGAATTGACAGTTTACACTAAAAAACATGGATCATATTAGGAAGCATAAATAAATAAGAGGGCTAGATAGGGAGCACAGCAGAATTCTGCTTAAGGGAAAACCAACCAACCAAATGTCATCAAACCACAAATAGATGATCCTTGATAAAATAAAAACATATGCCCAAGATACAGATTAAGAGGTAGTGTAACAACCTGACACAGGAGAGGAATCAGAAAAAAAACACCAGGTTACTTGAAAAGGGTAAGAGCTGGAAAGCAACTGTGGGGAGGATGTGAGGGGGGAGAATTTGCATGAAGTTGACTGAGAAGGCACCAAAAGCCAGACAGAAAATTCAAAATAAAGGCAATGATGCAGCAGGCACAGAAAATAAGATAATTTTGTCAGAGTATGCTAGACAGAAATACAATCAGACTCACAAAATTGTTCCAGTCATGCCAGAGGAGCTATCTCATGTTAACAGGACTGGCATTTTTGGAATGCTTTAGAGAAAGGAAGATTATTCAGAATTTAGCAATCGCTGCTTACAGAACTCTCAGAAAAGAGGGACAAGAGACTAAAACTAGATCAAGCTCACAGGATGAAGACTGGTGACAATAACTTACAATAAAGTAAATGGGCTGAGGAGAGGACCAACATTCTCATAGCATTATTTAAAGGAGAGACTAAGACAGCTGGGAGAGGAGTAGGCAGGGATGTAAAAACTATGAAGTTTTTACAAAATAATGAAGATAACTTCATAAGGGAAAAGAAGAACTGATATTCACCAAAATCCTGCATAACTAGGACAAATATTGACAGAAATTGCAAGACTGGTGTCACTGCACACAAGAGTAGCAACCATGAACTTCCAGAGTAAAACAATAAGCAGATCCAGATAAGATAAAGCTATGGACAGGTTCCAACACTAAATAGTACTGCATGATGGTAATACTTATGCTGAGAGTAGACTAGAGAGAATGGCTGACTACATGATCTCCATATCTAGTATCTGAGAGTCAGAAACACAGTCCTGAGCCAGCTGGTCCAACACAGAAGAGCATTTCTTATGCTCTTTGCTTGAGTTCCAGCTCCATCAAGCAGTATTTTACAGTTCTTCTCTCATATTGACAAAACTGAGAAAAACATGGAAGTCCCATCCCAAACCAGAAGCAGAAAAAGAAGCAAATGCTAGAGCAAGTTATGCTCCACTAAAAGAGAAAGGTAACCACAACAGAACTCAGAGATTCAAATAATGGGAAGCAATTAAAAACTGTTAATATTCTATAAATACTTTTTTAACCACTGAAAGCATAGAAGTCAACCAGCAGGCCAGTAACAGGTACCAAAACCAACCAGAGCACCCTGTTGAACAGTCTCAGAATAGCAAGCACATGGTTTCTGGTGGTAACTCACACACCTCCACAAGACAGCCACAGGTACAGCATTCTCCCCATCACCTCATAACAACAGTAAAGCAATCTCACAACAACCTGTAATACCTAAATCCCTATGGAGTTAATTCTGAGTAATCAAGCTTTATCACACTTGAAACGGAAGGAACAGAAATTCAGCTTTTCAACACAAAAGCATGAATCTTAGGGGGGACACAGACAATGGAATGGAAATTCTGTGAGCCCTAAGCACATGTTTTAAAATATAGTGATTATATAAAGAAATGGTCATAATGACACCATTATCTGTAGGATCAGTCAGTTATCAAAGTTGACTGATGTTGCCATGAAGAATGGTAATTTGGTGGAGGAGAATGGAATCTCCATTTCATACGGGAACATATTTAAAGTCTGAATACAGAGAGAGACAGGATGCAAACTCAGAAAAAACTTTCTGCACCCAAACATTGCTAGAAGATTGTGTGAATCAGGTTTGACAGCAAAAGAAAGTTGGTTTCCTCAGGATGTTAGGACTCCTTCCACTGCAGAAACGTGCAAATTACACAACCCACAAGGAAGGTCAAACAATACCAACTCTTCTCACTGACACCTTCCTGCTGAGAAAAAAAGACATTTAGTGGTTTGACCCCTCCAGTAATGTAACTCTGTTTTTAGGGGGGAAAAAAAAAATCTACTTGTGTTAATCACAAACAAAAGTAAGACACATAACAGGTTATTACCACACAGCATTTCCCAATAATTCAACAGCCCTCAGGAAACTGTCCTGAACAGCCAGAAAACACACTCCTACATGCATTTAGTAAGAGTAATGAGTACAACGAACAAATGAATCATGCAAACTAATGAAGGAGCTGGGTAATTTAAATTACAGTCCATTCATTCTCCCCCTTTTCAGAGAAGGATGAAGGAAACCTACATAGCATATTAAGTAGTTAGCCCTTGAATTACAAAGTACACCATACCAAAATCAGTGCAAATAGTGAGTATTCAGACATGAAAATACAGACAAAGTTAACTTACTGAAGATGTCTAAGGATACTGTGTTAAGCATATTTTAAGAAGGGAAAAAAAAAAAAAAAACACAACCAAAAAGCCTCACAAAAATATTCTGGCAGTCAGACAGCTATCACAAGACTAATATCCAGTGATATTTCAGACTTCCATCCCCACTGTACTCCCCATTTCCAGGAAGATAGGATTTGTCTGACAGCAGCTAACAGATAAGAAAAAGGCAGTCAGACTAAGAGACTTTAGTAATTCATAAAATTTGGGACTACTGAGCAATTTAGTGATATTCTGCTTTCTCATGTCAAGATTACAGCCCTTCCTGCTCTACAAATAAGGGGATGGGGGTGGTGGTGGTGTTAGAGAAGAAAGGTCCCAACTCCAGTTGCTCTTTTCATCAACATCTGACTGAAAGTATTCAGGTCTGCTCTGCAATTACAGAAAAGACAAACCTCGAAAAGCATTTCCACTCCCTTTCTAGCAAAAGGAACACTAGATGGTGCTACATCCGTATTCCTATCTCTATACTCTTGTACGAATGAGAGAAGCAAGAAAAAGAAGAGTCAAAAGGAAAGAAAAACAACTAGGAAACAATAGGTGCCTCCCACATGTAGCAGCACCATACCACTTCCATACAGTGCTGCCCTACTGTCCACCAACCCCAGCGCTTGAGTCTTTTGCCTATTTACCTGCAGGAGCTCCACAGTCAACAGCAACAGAAAACCTGAAGTCAGACTACATTGATCTTTTCTCCTAAATCTTGCTAACAAAACCTAGAATGAAATATTGCAAAGTAAAAAATCTATTACAACTGCTACTGAGTCAGTTTTCAGGTTTAGCGTTCAGAAAGTACGTGCTGCACCAGCACTTTTTTCTTAACTCTTAAAATATTCACAGATTTTTAACGGATCAACTATCCTATTTCATTTCCGTGCTGAAGTCAGCACAGATTCAAATGCATTTACCCGCATAAAGCTTCACTTGCCGCACCTATGAGCTTTGGATTGTGCTTTAGTATCAAATCCAGTGGGAAAGGTGCTTTTAGGGTTCTGTCCCTCTCTCAGACATAGGCTCGAGGAAATTTTTCACCACACTGTTTTTGTCACCTGGGCCCAGCCCTACAGTGCTTATTGCCTCCATTACACCAACAGAATTGTTTTTAGGCCACACAATAGAACTGATCAGAGTGTAACCTAACTAACCCTCATTTCCTCTCTGACACAAAAGCACAGCAAGGATTCTCTCCAGACCAGTTGCCTAAAATGCCTCTAGTTACACTCCCACAGAAATCTGTTCAAGCATAATTCTGAGATGGTTTGGGGACACGAAATGTTTAAGTCAACCCTATATCCAAGAATACACGCTTAGCACAATCAGAATGTGCAATGCTCTCAGCTACGTTGAATCTGCTCTTGGGTCCCAGGCAGGAAAGATGGTGCTGCTGACAGAGAATGCCAAAGCACCTTTCTACTTCCAGCGAACACAACAGGAAACAAAAACAGTAACAAAAAGAAAAGGAAGCAGCATTAAAAATTCTTTGAGCTTCAATGGTCTTAAAACCTTAAAAAGCAAAATGTGCACATCATATAATTCACTATTAGCTATATCAGAGATAGATCCCATTACCATTAGCTTGCTGCATTCCAGAAAGCATCACCACACCGTGCCTGAGTTTCTCATTCTTTTCTTAACTGTGCTCAAGCCTTTATTTGCAAGAATTTTTGCAGATAACTTGTACGATAGGCTGTCGGTGTTAATTTAAGACTAAAAGAACATATAAATTACCCTGACTGCTGAATTTGAACTCTAGGATGAGTCAAGGCTTGTCATCAGAAAAAAAAGCATAGTATATGCAGACTTGATATGAGCAATTTTTTCCCACTAAACAATTTAAAAATGGAAGTAGTGATAACTTGTCAATCAGAACTAAATAAAGTCTTCATGTTAACATCTCTGACAATTCCATCAAGTATTTATCTTTCAGATTGTATCGGGGTATACACTGCATACCTGCACACAATAAAGATAAAGATTTTACAGAGTGAATATGAAACCAATTCTTGACTTCCAGCCTATGCCCTCTGACACCTTTAAAACACACAACAAAAACCTGAAACTCAAAAATCCATGAACACCATAAAAAACCCCCTAACTAACCAAACAATCAACAAAACCACTGCTATTTCTACTGCAAGTCACATCATGCTGTCCTCAGGTCACTAACAGTACAAATCTGACACCTCAGAATAGCAAATCAATTTAAGAAAGCAATTTAGGACCAATCTGTAAACAATGCTTGGCTGACAGCTAAGCAAGAAGAAAGATTCAGAAACTACATCAGGCTTGAAGGAATGTGAAGTAGCAAGAACATGCACTAGCCTCCAATTAATAAAAACTTTTTAAATGTTAAAAAGTGAGCTTGGCTTGCCTTTCAAGAAACCATAATCACAAAGGCATCTTGGTTCATTAAAGAAGTTGGTTGTCCTGGCTTGTAGTCAGAAACAGAAAAACAAAGTTAAATTCCTGTTAATAGGGGAGGGAGGAAAGGGGCTGAACAGTAGACAGGCCACAGCAAACAGATTGCAAGATCCTTCTACAAGAGGTCTGGAAAACAGAGTTATATTATCTGAAATGCATTTATGTGATGCATACTTTCTAGTCTACCTAACAAGCAAATACCTACATGGAAGTCAAAAGGATGACCATTTCCGAACTAACCAGTCAAGGAGCTCTAAATCCATGAAAACAAGGAAGGAAGGATGGCAAGTAAGTTTGTTTAAACAAAACACTTGTTTTATGTAGACACATACCTGACAAAGTGACTCCAGTGCTAACCCTGCTGCTTGTCTTCCCAAGGAAATCAAGGTAGAATTGAGAGCACCTCTGCCCTTCTGTTTTCTTTTTTTTCCAAAATATCAGCCCTTAGTAATTACACAGCTGTTGGGCTGAGCTAAGCTAAGGCATGTTACTAAAGCAGCTGCTGACAGTCACATAACTAGTTGTCTGATTTAAAGACAGTTCTAGAAAGGGCTGAAACAGTAACTCAAGATAAAAGTATCTGGCTGCCAATTAGGACTGTAGTCTTACTGCTGTTTTTCTCGGACATCTCATTTCTCCCTTTTAAAAACTCAGCTGACTCCTCGAACATTCCCAAAAGGACTTAGAACTCACAAGGTCACATTAGCTAAAAGAAGCCTCACACATAGCTCAGCCAAACCATGCATTTGGAATGGAAGTTGCCTGTCATTTCATGGCCGTAACCATGACTAAACTGAGTTAAAGAGATTATTCAAACACAAAAAAATTCAGTCAGCTGACCACAGCACTAAGAATCCAATTCTACCTAAAATACCATATTTCAACACATATTCCATTTATTTGTATGCATCTCTAATAAGGTACTCAACATTTCATAAAAGCATGCAGAAGAAGCTATTCCATATATATTAACTTTTACTGTTCCAGAACAAATGTAAAAAAATGAGATGGCTTTGAAAAGCAAAAATATGTACAGTAAAAATGTTAGATCCTATTTCTCCCATCCCTATTTCTCCCATTTTTCATGAGAAAGCAATTAACATATGAAGATAGAAATCTATATTATTCTGAACATTAAGACAAGCACTCCATAAACTTTAGGGTGCAGTGTTCCCTTCTCCTCATCCCTGACTTCAGTTATTTTCCAAACAAACTTTCAAATGGTTCCATTTCCCTAGTACATACCTACAGTAACCTGGTTTCAGAGATGTCATTGGCCTATTTCAAGGACCTTAAACATTACAAAGTGCTTTCACTGAAAATCCTGGTGCCTGTGAAATCACTTCTTAAACAAGAAAAAATGTGCAGAACAGCGGCAGAACTACCCCCAAAGCAGATACCCCACCATGAGCTTAAGAACAGAAGTTTAACTCTACACCTCCACATGCTCACCAAGGTAAAGGATTTGACTACTTACCAGTAATGGTGCAGGCATCTCTGTACTCTCTGCAGTCTGGCACATCATCTTCCACGCCTTCGCTTACATAGTGCTCCTCGTGAATGCCTGTGTTGCAGGCTAGGACTGCATGGTTCGACAGCTCCGAGGGAGGCACAGTGGCGGCCAAAGTGCAGTCGTGCAAAGCTGTGGCGTCCAGCTTGGCAGGTTTCACAGGCTTGTACAATGTGCCATCAGGGGGACCAGCACTAGAGACTGGGGCTGGCTGGCACAGATGGAACTCCTCTTTGCTAGAGCTGGCTTCAAGAAGTCTGCAGAACACAAAAGAAACAAATGTTCAGTTCAAGCCGTTCCAACCAGTGTATATCAGGACATATGATTTTCTTTCCCTTAAACATTAGTTTAACCTGACAAATTCAGCAAATACCTAAAACCCTTACACTCGTCACAGAGCAGCTGCCTATCTCTGCACTTTGCCCATTCATGTGCACTCTGCACCTCGCACAGTAGCAAAGTGACAGTCCTTATGCTGTGATTTTTACCAACAACTGATTAAAGATTCGTATTTTTGCCTATACCAACTTGCAGTAAGCACAGTCTGTTCACCAACCTTCTCTCATGTCAGCCAGGCCAAAATTCTGTGTAACCCAGCATCTGTATGAGCCAGGTCATACAAACAGGCTGCACATCCCTGGTTGATGTACTGGCACTTCAATAACATCATAATTTGAAATCAGCTGATAGCAAACAAAACAGCAATGATCAGAAGTTTATACTATAATCATACTACATTTTCCACTGTACAGCCCAGCCCCTCACTGACAGACTGGCAGCTGGCGTCTCTGCTCCCTTTACAGAGAACACAGAAAACAAAACCCAAGGGGTCCTGGGTTAAAGGATTGACCACACTGCTGCTCTCCAGTGTCTCAGCCTCAAACTGGGAATGAAGTCCCTCAAGGCTGGATACTGATGTCCCCAGCACAATGGAATTGGCCAGAGAAGGAACAAAGAAGAGCACATTTCTCCCAAAACTTAAGCAAACCTTTTGCATAAGGAGCTAAAGGCATTGCAAAAACTGGTAGCATGGTACTACTTTTGGTTATCAGAAGTATAAGGAAAGATACAAATGCTCCCTACTGCTAGAAAAGGAAAACACTATCGTGGGATGGCAGAAAAACAGACTTGGGAAAGGACTTGAAAGACTTTATATATGTAATAGCTACAATACATAAGCAGAAGCTGAAGCACAAGTCACACAGGAACACCCAGATAATATGGGAAAAACAGGAAGACAGACAGCAAGAAAACACAACTGCACTGATTTGCAAGCAGCAGGCATGGATGCAAGTCCATATGCAAGTGCAGCAACAGAACATGCTATGTTCAGTGCTTCACTGAGAGCCAGAACAACAGTTTTCTTGAGAATGCTATGTTATAAAGGCTCTAATCTCTGGAACATGTCCAGGTAATCTTATTTTGCTGTTAAAGTTACATTCAGTATTTCACCATACTGTTTTCTGGCATTTCTAGCCAATACCATTACTGCTCCACCAAAACACGACAGTATTTCTAAAAACTCACTGCAAGACTCAAATATCAGTCTCTAAACTATCAAGACAAAGATCAGGTGTTTACACCTTCTGCGAGTAAGTTCCAGATAAATCTTGCAATAAAGCTGGAACACTGCACCAGCATAATTTTTCTCTACCTACTTTTCCCCTTCAGCATAAGAACAAAAAAGTAAAATTCTCTCCCTGTTTCAGAAGGTCTCAACAAGAATACATTTGCACTGAAATCAGAACATCATAACTAGAAAACAGATGGGCAATATTAACTCTTGGAAAAAACACCCTTATACACAAAATAACATTTCATTAAGTTTTCCTCAATTACATACATTTGTATTCCTGCATGGTATCATTTAACCTGGAAATACTTCTCACACTCAGAGGTACAAAAACTGTATTTTGTAAGGACTGTAACAGCTAAAGGAACATACTAAATTGAATTATAAACTTACACCATGCCCTAATAAAAATGATACCCTACTGTGGCAGCTGCAGGAAGAGAAAGTTTCACTCATGTGCTTTAACAGAAAGTGTTATAGTTACCCTGCAGAGCATCCATTATTCCTGCACTATCACAGTACATACTGAAGAGAACAATGGGGTTACTAGGACTGCTTACTTTTAAAATGGTCTCCTTTCAAGTGGCTCTTCAGAAATAACAGGAGGGAGATTACTGATACTAGAAATTAGTTGCTCAAATGAAGTTGGAATCAAAACGCAAATCTTAATTTTCCCCTCTGCACTGAAGACAAAAACAGTTTAAACTATAAACATGAAAAAGTACTGGAAATGCACAGACTGGATGATTAGATGAGCTCAATTTTGTCCTAGCTGCTACCACACATCTGTGAATTACATTTGTTTTGGGAAACTGCTAGATAAGTCTGCTGTTATGAACAAGGCCATGACTGGGATTTAATAATTAAAAGCACCAACAGCACTTTTTAGCTTTTCTTGTCCTCCTCTCCCCTCCTCCCCAGGCCTTGCCTTAGCAACCTCAGAAAGCCAGTAAGAAAACAGCACTCCTGAATGAAACAACACTGATAACCAACGTGTGATTTGTGTGCAGCCTTCAAGTGAGAATTTAAGACCTTGTAACTTTTCTGAACAAATGACATCCAACATCTGACATACCTGACCACCATTTCTAACTCTCCTACACAGCCCTCACCAAAAATATTTTGGTCAGAACATAACATTCCAATTTGCATTAGAAGTTTGAATGAGTTTAACTTCTTAACATTCACTCCACTGAGGCACCACGGAACCAGCTCTCCCCCTCCTGTAAGCTCCACCCCAACCCTTGGCTCTGTTTAGAGTAAATAGAGATATGCATCCAGAAACAAAAGTCATCAATGCTGTTCCTTCACACAAACTGTTTCATTGATGGCACTTATGGAAACTAGAAGAAAATAAGCTTCAAAGCACAAAGAAGGAACAAAAGCTAAACCCCCCAAAATTCACAACAGTCTTTCTGTTCTACTACAGAAACAGATGGAGTATCTACATGAGAAAGTCAAGTTCAGGTTTAACAGAGAGAATTTGCCTTGATTTTAAAACCTTGTATCATGAAGGAAAGAAAGCCAGCAAAAATGTGTGTCTCTGCTTCCTTTCAGACTTACTAAATAACCTCAGTTTCCATAAACACAGAGGAGAAATGTTGTTCATTCTTCTAAAACATACGGAGGCACTATTTGCATGGCTTCACTTGCAGGGCAAATATTACCACCTAATCCACACAGTGCACACTTGTCCTTTAAAACTTCTAAGTCTTCCTATTGCAGAAAACAAAAACAAACTGCAACTGAGCACTATTTACCAGACTGTCAAAACAGCCATGAAGAGAAATGGACATGGTCACTACTGTTCCCAGGAAATACACAACATTAATATTATTCTTTAGTCAGTATCACCAGCACATACAATATTCATAAACAAGATGTTACAAATAGTTATTGAACTCCATGGTACTTACTCCTTCTGACATACAAATAAGGATATAAACCATTACTGTAGTTATGTACTTAATCTGACGTCCAAACAAGTGCAGGGTTTGTAAATCAGATTATAACTTCTCCATGGAAATTCAACCCATTCCATTCTTTCTACTGTGTATGTCAACAGCAGCCTGCGTATAGGATTTAAATAACTCCTCTCCTACCTAATATGACATAATTCAGCTTTTGCCTCAGTATGTTAAAAGCCATAATGTACCATATCTCCCAGTCTAAATACAATGACAGCTTGAGGCCAATAGACAGATGTGGGACTAAAGAAACACTTAATTTGGAATGTTTGAACTAAACTCTTCAGTGTAAAACTGTTTGCTGAAACAGCAAAATTCCCTCAAGTTTATAATATATATCTTTCTAACAAAGCTCATTCTACTCTGAAAAAACCCATGTTTATCAATTGTTTGTTGAAAGGCAATCATTTCAACCTTGCACTTTGCTAGACTGATCACAAAAGCACAAAAACTTGCTCCTGCACACCACCTCCATAGAATGCTCAGATTTTGGTCAAACCTCATAAATGCCTAAAACAGAGTACTGGCATGATTACTATATCAAGACCTTAAATTCTATATACAGCCAACACCTCTGCAATCTGATAGTACATCCACACAATAGACTGGACTATGACTGCAACGTAACCAAGACTTGACAAAGAAGTACATTGGGTACTGACTGTAGTGTACCTGTGACAACCCAAATTACAAAAGACATGTCAAGAATTGAACTGTGATTAGTCAGCTCTGTGTTCCACTTACAAAAAAAAAAAAAAAAAACCAGCTTTGCAAAGCAGTTCAAAGCTAAAAGACACATTTACATTAGACAACAGCCAAAATTTTTAATGGTTTTGAAGTAGAGGGGACAAAACCTCCACAGCAGTCAGCCATTTCTGGGGTCTGGACATGAAAAGAAATTAGTTCATTTTTTCTTTGCAGTTTGTTTCGTGGGGAAAGGGTGGAGTTTCATACATTATAAATTTCATATACAAGCAAATAAAATAAACTACTTTCTTTTACACCATCATTTGAAATGAAGTTTTTCTGCATTCAGCACTTAATGCAACTTAACTCTGACTCTAAATACACAAATGACTAAGTAATCCTTCTTCCTCCATCAAAAGCAGAAGAAGATAGAAATATTCAGCCACGTGCTTACCTAGAGCCCAGCAATGCTGAGAAAGTTATCCATAACTTTGCAACATTATTCTTACCACCTTCTTGGATTGTAGCAACAACAATTTACTGTAGTCAAAAAACATCTGGAACTCCTAATGTGCTACCCAAGAGCCACATGCTGCACCCTTTGGTGATTATTAAGCTTTGAGCTATTTTTAATTATCCAGCTCAGATTTTGTGACTCAAAACTACTTTTATTCAATAGTATAAAATGGCAACTGGGACACTGCAAATGTAAGCCAATTTAATAAAATACTTTCTTAATAGAGGGAAAAAATATCTTTCCAGAACATCTGACTAAAATCTTCCAGGTAATCCTTTTGCCATGCATACTCTCATATGTAATTCAACTACGCTGTCTGGTTTAGAGCAAAAGCAAAACCATTTATTGTGAGCTGGCTAGTTTTGCGTAACAGCTCTGGTGCATATGAACAAACAATTCCCTTTTGAGTAAGAATCTGAAAACTGTGCTGCAAGATGCACTTCAAATGCTACTTGCTGTCTCACATGGACATGAAACTTCAGGTAGCCCCATGGGCTACATCACTGACAAGTCATCTGGCATGTACTTATTCAATTTTCTTCTTCAAGAAGCTTCAAACTGCACAGATAAGTGGGGACATTCAGCCTAAATTGATAAGCTAAATCTAATCTAAAGTAACCCCCTCAAATCAGTAATGAAGATTTATGAAGCTTCAGTGTTTTGATCTAGTCACCCACCCCTTCTGACCAAAGTATTTCTAATTTAGAAAGAACCACAAGGTATCAAGGGATTGAGAGAGCTTTCTACTCTTTGACATCTGCCTGGAGCTTCAGAGCCATGATCCTGTATTCTCATTTACTAATTCAGAAATTCTTATTTACTAAGTACTAACTGCTGCTTAAAACACATCAGAAGGTTTTAGAATGTGCAAATCCCACCCTTTTATTGAAAGACTTGAAAGAGTCCCACCAGAAATATCCTTCCTTGTTTTCTGCATCACGTTATAAATCTACTAAACACCTGTTTTAAACTAAGTTTCACTAAGTTGTTTAAAAAGAATCCTCAAGGTTCTTATCTACTCCCCATGAAAAAAAAATTCTTCAGATGCAAAATGCTCCATGAAGCAAATCAAAGTTATGTATGTCTTTGTATGTCTGTCTCATCTGTAAAATGATTAATATGCTCGCCTACCCTTTTTCGGGAAAATAATCAACTGAAGCAACTTAGAATTGGTTCAAGTATTCAACTTCTTATTTCTTTCATAATGCCCATTTTGAATCTATAAAGTTTGTTGGGTTTTTTTTAATTTAGAAACAATTTCTTAATTAAGTGGGTGGATTCAAAAGCCAGTCAAAATGCCTTCTTCCATTTAAATACACTTTGTCAGACGTTGAAGAAACAACCATTTTCAGAAGGTCTGGTTTTTATACACACACACATAAATATTCACTGTTTAACTTTTAGATCAAGGCTGAATATGATCCCAAATAATTTACTGAGTTGTTTGAATTATATGCTTTAGTATATACCTTCTTATAAACAGTGAGGTTTAGCTTCTGCTCAGAAGCTGCTTTTTATACATGCAAAATGCTGACTGCTTAGTTAAAATCTCTAACTCAAGGGACATAAAGAGTCTAAGCATCATAGATGAGTGACAGAATGTGAGAAGCACTTTATGTAATTCTGCATTTCTCATGCTGCAAGAATTCCAATAATTTTACAGTAAAAACTAAAGGGACAACCATATTGGACAACTGCAGACTACACCCTTATCCAAAATTTTAAAGTCATTCAAGGCCCTTTTAATCAAACTTCTTGCCTAAGTTTCCTGGCTTTTTAGTACACTCTGATCATATTCCACTCTTTTTGCTAGTTTTGAATTTTTTTTCTCCTTCACAGTAGGGTTAGGAATGCTTTGATCTAGCCAAATGCAATCTTTCAGAAAAGTATCAACACACAGTGTTAATGCCACAGACTATGAAGGATCTTCTCAAGGTATATGCCTCCCTAAGAAAGGTTCTTCTGCCTGTGAAACTACAAAAAAAATAAATTTCAAGTTAAAGATCTGAAGGGCTTCTAAAATCACTTTTATAAAGCCTCATAACAAACAAGTACTAAGTTGATGAAGGCATCCAAAACCAGAACAATACCTGGTTAACTGCCAGTGGCATGGTAATGCCATTTAGAATAAAAAAGTCACCACTAGAGAACAAAAGCCAGAATAGCAGCAGCAATAACCAAAAAGCTGCTTAAACCATAATATAACCATGTACAGCTTGAAATCTCACTCTCAAGGTCCCCAAAGCTGCTGCTGTGACCTTGTTTAGCCTTATTTGACTAAGTCATGATTCAAGACAGTTATGTTTCCTCAAAAAAAATGATGAAATCGAAACGTCACAAATAATAAGCCTCTTAAAAGAAAACAACACCACTGCTCTCCACAAACCAAAGTTTCTCACCAGTAGGATTTGGCCTTCAGAAGGAACCCATCAGTCTCTTCTCCCCTCAGGGCAAGGGAGAGTGGAAGCCTACTGTAAGACAAGCCCTGGGTTTGACCTTTGCAGCTGTGAGGGCACAAGTGTGCTCTCACCCAGCTTTATGTAACACTGCCCTGCTGTGCTGTCAAGTTACTTCAGGCAAATATTGCAGAGATCTATAAATAGTTCTCCCTTGTGTAAGGCTCACATTACACCAGGAGTTTTTACAGCTCCATCTCCTTTTATTAAATATAGGACAAAAATCATGCCTTCCCCCACCTCCTCCCACCATCCCCCTCTCTCAGTGAACAAATAAAACTGCAAAAATGTAAATTATGCATTCCCTTTCCTGCAACACCTCATGCTCCTGGCTGGGAGATCTTCAACTGTGTACCTGCCCTGGAAAGGGAAAGCTGTTCAACCACCAGCACTAGTGCAGAGTGTATGAGAACTGCATGTGCAGGCAAACAAGGAATTCATGAGGAGAGAGAACAAAGCTCAGAGGTATGGCAATGCAAGATATAAACACTGCAAACATGTACTTTCTTTTCACATCCATGAGTGTGCAAGGTGCTCACTGAGGTAGATCACTACAAGATGGATCCAAAAGGCATGGACCAATACTTGCAGAAGATAAGATCTTATGACTTAAAAAAAAGCAAAGCAAAGCAAAGCAAAACAAAAGATCAACAAATTATTTTGGATTAGGCTGCTGTTATATTTAGTATGTATGGACTTCAGCATCAAACACAGTGAACACACAAACTAGAATACAAGACCTTCAGTTTTTGGTACAAAAACACCATGTCTACCAGCATATCTCCTTGTACCACTGAAAAAAGGCAGGTATCAAAGATTTGTCAGGGTTCCAGTATGGGGAAAATGACTACACCAAGAGCAAACCAGGTCCTCAAATAATATGGGTGGGAAGAGCAATAGCAGAAATATGAAAAGTTCTCTTTACACTGCATAATAATGGAACTCTCCAATTCTTTACTTTTCCACAAACCTCAAAGGCTTTCAAATGAGAGTTTTGGGTACAGCTTTCCTGCTAGTTGGGGAGCACTGATGATTACCACAAACTCTCTGAACTGCATCAGCTGAGGTAACACCACTATCTCTGCTCTTGAGAGCTGGGCTTACTTCCTATCCACAGAAAGGAGCAGTGAGAGCACTTGCCCAGAAGCAGAGCATAGAGTAACAAATGTACTACATGCACATGAACTAGCTGCTTGTACAAGGGAAACAAAACAAAACCCCCCCAAGAACTCACTGAAAAATGGCCATGCCTAAGACAGCAGGCAGTACGTAAAGATACTCAAATTAAAATCTGTTCCCATTCCAAGCTAAACCCCTGATGAGCCAGCCCAGCCATACTTTGTTCCTCAGGGCAACGCTAAAGAGCAGGGGAAGACAGCCAAGAGACCATGCTAGTATGTTGGTTTCCCACCATCACTACACTACTGTTTAATCAAAAATACAATAGACCTAATTGCCAGCAAGTTAGGGCCAAGAGTTTTAGTCAAGTAACTCTAAACAAAGAACAGACTGGCTTAAACCAAATATTTATCATGGTTTAAAACCTGGAGGAGAGGGAAGAATTTTAATCTTGTTTTGCATTACCATAGTTCTTCTCGTGTTACAGGAGGACTTTCTCATTTTTCACCCCCTGCAATGACTTCTAAGAGTCTACATGGAGTTGGTACACTTTAAATTTTAAATAATACTGATTTACAGGATCAGGAAAAAGTGTCATTATTTCAAATTTTAATAGCTGACCTTCTGAAAATATTTGCACAAAATATAACATAAGACTGGTGCTTTTCTTTACTGTTTCTCATTGCATTACAGTCAGTGAGAGCAGGGATAAGAGGAATTAAATTCTTTGCAAATTGCCCGAAAGAAAAAAATCCCAACAAAACAAGCACAAAACTCAAAACCTACACACTGTAACTCCTGTGTCCTGATCCACTTATCTTCAGACTGAGTTTATTGCTTTGGACTAAGTTGAGAAATTATATAAATAGATGATTAAAAAAATAAGACCAACAAACAAATCAAAACCTCATCTGTTGAGGAAGAGTATCCTATTTTTTATTTCTTTCAGAAATTAAGAATTTTTGAATAGCCTGTTGCTGCTAGAAGCAATTTCAGAGAGAACTACTGGGAAGCTTACCTCCAAGGACAGTCAGACCACCAATTCCTGCTCTGAGTAAGATGCTAAGTTGATCTCCTTTGGCTTACCAGCATTGCTGGCCCTCACTCCCTGGCAGCGAGCCTCCCCACGTGCTTGAGCAACTGGCACAATCCAGTGAGAGCCTCCATCATTCTTCAAGGTTGCCTCACAATCCTGAACACGAGCAGTTTCCCAACGCCTATCCCACAACTTCTTAACTGGCTGTTAATATCCCTAGGCTTCATATCCATTTTCTTTTGCCATCTCTGATTAGGTGTGTATGGGAGCAACACTTTCAACCATACACTGCTATCGTTTGAGTGGTATGAATTGAACACAGCTCTGTCCTGAGCTCTGCAATTATAGCCCCTCTCTAAAGCTTTGGGCTGGGGGGAATGCAGATCACAGCCCTTTTCAGCCCAGAGAAAGCCAGATCTCCAACACTTGTTGATATCTGAACCTTACAAGCCACTTTAGGTACCAGTGTTGAGGAGTGACATAACCAGGCCACAAATTCCAAAACAACCAACAATCCAGAGCCTTATACCAAAGCCTTGGTCACATGGCCTTCCCAGCAACTGAGACATGTGCCCCTGACTAATGAGGGTGCATCTCAACACACACCATTCCAATGCAGGATTGCTTCCCTCCAGCTCCCCTACTGGCTAATGGTTACAGCAAAACAAAGCCATTTCACAGCCCTTCTCAAAAGGCTACAATGTCGTTTAAAAACTGGCACAACTGTTCTGTCAAGTCATTTTTCTGCTTCTGATGCTTGTGTGTAAACATCAAGAATAAAACAGGAAAATAAGAATTGGTTGTTAAAAGGTTTCTCTGTATAATCAGTATGTTACCATATACATGTGTCTGTGTTCTTGGGAACCTAGAAATGTTTATCTTAACAACAGGCTGTGGAATTTTAGGAAACTGAGCCAATTATCCACGGCTTAGTGCCATTAAAGTCAAAGTCACACAAGCAAGGATTTTAAAACAGAGTTTTTTAGAATTCAAGGGGCATTAACATGAAGATGGCAATAGCAAAGCTGTGATAAAGTCTTTACACACACACAAAAAAAACCCACCAACCTCAAACAAAAAAGAAAAAATGTCTCCTTACAGAGGAGAACTACTACACAAGAGCTCAAGCTAGGGGGTATAAATACAAATCAAATACAATACAAGCTCAGTTTTTGCTTTATTTGCAGACTATCTTACTTAGATACAGACTAAAGCTGAAATCCCACCTTGTGGCTTTCCCCAAAAATCCACAAAAACGTAAGTGTAGATTCATCCAGGGCAGATGGATCAACCGGTTCCAGACCATTTGGAAATTGACTTTGGAATATAGTTGTGATAACCATAAGACAAGACATGTTCTGAAGCTGTCCTTAGATAAATTCCTATGTGCATGTACATGCTTCCAAAATGCACAACAGATAGTCCTGGATACTGAACCTCACTTACCAGATTCATGGCACAGGCAGTAAGAAAGCACTTGACCAAACTGCCTCCTGACAGCTACTGCTTGATTGGAAATCTCCAAAAACTACTGTAAGTGGACCAGGCAAGCTGACCTGCTCTACCATCAGCCAATTCAGTTCCTCACTTAGTATGCCTTATGACTTATTTGTATCTTAGCACCCAGTCAGAAAGCATTCAGAGTCTACCAACAGCTTCAGGTAAGCAATCCAGCCAGCTTTCCATGAGCAAAACAGTTGTTACACAAACCTTTTTCCTATATGTTAAGGATTTCATTCTTTGTGTACAAGACTGAAATTTCTCTCAAAGTGGAACTTCCCACTACAGTATCAAAAGCAGCCCTTTCTTGGGCAATAAAAGGAATCGAATCTATTCAGTAAAATACTACTGAGACATGCTAAATGTAAAAGTGCAGAGAACAACATAAAGCTGTACAACATTGGAGAACTCAGCATTTGAAACACTTCTTTATTCAATTGAAAAATACTAAAGAAATCACTAACATTGCCCATCTGCAGTTTAAAATAAAGCCTCTCTCAAAACAAGTATATTATGATGCTTAGAAATGTCTTCCTTCAAACTGCTTTTTCATGACCTAACTTGGCAGAGCAATGGTCCTATCAGCCTCAGAACCACAATTAGAATTCATTTCCCTTGACTCATACATACTCTAGCACAAGCAAAGTTATCATTCCCAATACTCAGTTTTCTCAAAATAACTGTAATAAGACTGGAACGTCTTCTGGATTTTAACTGCCCACGGTTATATTTGAAGAAGATGATACATTTTGAGATCATAGGAAAGTATAACTAAAGCCAAAGTAATAGTCTGTCTATTTGAAAGACTCACTCACATTTTTGATTTGTGCACGAAGAAATTAGTTTCTGTCAAGGGAGTTGTGGAAGATTCAGATTTCAAGAGCAACAGGTAAAATGGAAAGCAAGGCCTACAAGTATAATTGTCAATATAAACATAGGATTTCCTGTAAGAAACAGATCTCTCTACCTACCCTTTAATTCCCTGTGTAGGTTGCTCATTTGATATATAAACTCTTATTTGAGCTAAAAAAAGTTAAAAAGAAGCCAAGATTTGACAATTGAAGCCAGTTACATTAAAAAGTACTTGGAGACAGCACACCCTCAATTTCATTATTTATGCCTTCATTAATTTTCAGTTCTCTGTCCAATATGTTCTTACAGCAGAAATCAAAGCTTTATCATATATCTTTTACTGTCAAGAGAGAATATGAAGCTCTCCTTGCTATTGAAGATGGTCTGGAAAGCAATTCCTTGCAACCTAATGTGGCAGAAGGAAAAAATTAATTTGTGTAGAAAGGAATGCATATCACATAATTAAAAGAGAGAAATTTTAGAAAAATATTTTTATATTCTATGTAGGCACTGACTTCCCTGAAACTAAGTCAATCAACTTGTTTTACAGTTCATGTAGAAAAGCTTTTGATTTAAATTTAGACATGCTGCTTTAAGCAAAGGCAAGGTGAAATACTACAGTGTATCTGCCTGGGGGTTTGGGCTCAAACACAATTTTCAGTAAGAAATGCTGCAATAACATTAAAAAGTATGCCAATTAATGGCAAATATCTTTGAGCTATCACTTGCCCCATACAAATAAGTTTCACCTTTGTTTAACAATTTTTTGGTCATCCCTTTGGTCAGAAGAACATAGCAGTCCAGACAGTTCATGCAGCAGTTCAAGCAAAACACAAGATTGTATTCTAAAGTGAAAATTGCAGTATTTCCTCTACCAGGATACATGCAATAAATATTGTAGCTATTCCTAGCACATAGTAGAGATGTGGCTACACTAGACCACCCTTATATCCCTTGCTGTTCCAGACCCAGCTTTCTGAAATAAACTGTTTATTCACCTGCACCAAATACAAGGCTCAGCAAGACTCTCAATTTCCACCAAGAACCATTTTCTGTTCTTCTCAGCAAAACACTCTGCCATCACTTTAAAACCTTCTCTTTACAATATTACATTTCTTTTGTGCCCTTTAATGTCTCAGGTCCGTGACTCAGTTTTCACACACCTGTCCCTCACCATGGAAACAGAAAAGGAAGGAAAAATAGAATGTATATACCTCATTAACATTATTGAATAAAAACACTCTCTTGATACTCATCATTAGGTTGGAATCTCCACGGTCAAAACAGGAAGCACAGATAAGTTTCCTGTGACTCAAGCTGAGCAGTAATTCCCTGGTAAACTTCCATCATCACCAATATCAGCAACTGAGAGGTCAAGGCCAAAATAAGCCACTGTCCTGCAGTTTAGAAAGGTAGCCAGCTTTCAAGGAGCAGTAAGACTAGCACAGCCCCTCTGGGGTGAATGTGTTGGCAGTGACAAGCTGCACCAGAACCTTCCCTGACCTCTCAGTCTTTTAACAGATGTCTGTGGTAGGTTTGCAGTTCCATCACTTGTGCCCTTTTTCTTCAAAGCTTGTGTTCAGTGCAGACTCCACAGGCACCAACAGCCACAGCAGCTGCCTGCACAGCTCCAGCCTGCACCCCGAAATTTCTCTGTGCAACCCGAGAAAGGCACTTTGCCACCTTCACGCTGCTGAAATGCTCTTCCCCAGCCTCACTCTATACACCGACTGCAGGAGAAACAGGAAGGTTTATTAATAAGCAGGAGGAAAAGGTCAGCAGCTTGACTTGGATTCACAACTTTCTAGGCTAAGATCATTTGCCCAGTATGCCAGACGGGTTAGGGAAGAGACTGGTTCTGCCAGAACAGACCATGAAACTCCAACCAAACAACACAGCATTAACCCATATGGCCTCCACAGAATCCTACTGCTAAATTAGGGCTCATACAGTCATGTTCATATGGAATAAAAGGGTATTTTACAGCTCCCACTGATTTCTGATAATTCATGCTAAACCTAAGTGAGGTAGGAAAGAACAATGTAGAACAAGTCCAGACACAGACAACAGATCACTCAAGAACTAGAAGTACACTCTGGGTTTTTTTGGTGGGTTGTTTTTGGTTTTGTTTTTTTCAAGTTCTTTTGCATAAACTTTTGCATAATAGTGCCATTTCATAGATTTCCATTCTTTCTCAATCTTTACATTGTGTTCAGACCTGAATGCACTGAAAAACAAAGTTGCTCATTTTCAAAGGCCCTATATAGAGATATCAATTTATAGTGCAATTAAGAAACCACACAAACCTCAAACATACAGCTAGAACAAAGACTAGTATTTTCCTGCTGCTGCAGTGCATTTGTGCAGTGCATTACTGGAGGGTGTTTAAGTGCAGGTTTCTGAATTCTGACAGATTTTTCCTCTTTCCCCTTCCACAAATTTATTCTCATTCAATAAGAAGCTTGATTTTGCAGTTGTGTCACAACTAAGTCATTGAAGACATATGAATCTATTCTGCTCAGTTCTTTGACTTTTTACGTCTATTTGCAAATCAGGTCAAAAACATGTAGAACGTGCATTAGTGCACAGCATATATTCCAGCAGATGAAAGCAGGAAGGGGATTTGAGCATGCTCCACCCTTGGTCCAAACATGCATGCAGGTAATACAGCTGCACAGTACTGCCAGGACATTCCCAGCACAAGGTTAAAGTCAACTAGAGAGGACACTGACCACATTTTTATGTTATTCAGCACAATCATCAGCCTCAGCAGAGACATGCATGCTATAAACTCTCTAGAAACCAAATATTTCATGTTTAGCTACCACAGTACAGTTTACATTCATCACCAATTCCCTTTGCTGCAAGACAAGGGACCCCACCACAGCCACCAGATTTTAACCATTATGGCCTGTGCTCTTCAGACAAATTACAAACTGATTTTCTTTTTACAAGCTGTAAAAATAAAACTGAACTTCAGCTAAGCAAGTTCGCAAATTATCCAGAGTACATCACATGTTCTACCTGACAGTGGGCAGAAAATATCCAACTCTACAAAACTGAAGTGCCATATGCAAAACTTTCTATAAACATCCTATAGAGACAATATAGACACTAGAGTCCACCACTCTAGTGCACACTATTTTTTTGAAGCTGCAAAAAATCCACACTGCTGCACATATAGCACAAAAGTTGGCCATCACACAATATTGTGAGCAGGACCAATGCTTACCAGTCAAAACAAAAAGAGATGACATTCAGTGTGAACCCATCCTGACTAGCCTGACAGACAAATATCTGCAAAGTTATTTTCAAGTAAGAAAGGGAGAAGTTTTTTCATACCAGATAAATGACACTACTCCAGTATAAAGAAATAGTATGGTGGAACACATAAAACCTACCCCAAAACAGTAATAAGAAAAAAGGATGCTCTTCAGCATGCCTGAAAACCTTCTCATGTATGAAGTGTTACTTTATGAACACTGTCAGAAGCAACTGTCACAGCCTACCTTAATTCATCTTTGGTGTCCTACAGCAGTGAAATACACATTACTGAAATGCATCTGCTATGTGGCAGCATTCCCAGGTATGTCATTTAGAGAAGTCCCAAACCACTCTGAATCCCATTTAAAATTCTCCACCCACAGATTTTCTCTGCAAAGATAAACATGAAAGAAAATGCATTCACTCAGCCATGCACATGGAGACTGAAAGACTGGGGGTGAACTTTGATTATAGGACTAAAACAAAACACACATTAAAAATAAGAAAACTCTGGAAGAGAGGAAAAGCACAGGAATTTACTAAGGTGAGTCCACTAGCTATTCTGCCATCTAGAATAAACAGCAGCTTTCAGCACATAAGCATGTAAACTGGTGGACCCTCTTGTGCTTTCTGCTATTTTTCTACCTCAGCAATCTTTTTACATAATAGTTCTATGAATAAAATGGGTCAAATTGAGCCTCATGGGAGTTTTACCAAATTTTAAACATGAAAAAGCTGCTTGTAGTTGAGTATTATGGTCAAATTAAAGGTTCCACAATTTAAAACAATTCGCTTTTTCAGTGGCACTGTTGTCTGCTTTAACTTTTTTTGGGTACTGTACAGTCATACAAACTGTCTGAAGTCAGAGTCTTTCCACTGTGGCAGAGTGAAGAGCAGCATCTCTCAGATTCACTCTAGTTAAAAGGTGTCTGTTGAGACCCAGGCAGCCCTTAAACATCATCATAGTGAAATGGAAGCTTCCACTCATGCAATTCTACCAATTTTGCTTCAGTAACACAGAGATTATTCCCAGCCAAACATAATCTTACAAACCTGGGAAACGTGCCTTTTCTTTGCAAGTTACCAGGAAAGAACAATGTAGTAAAAAATGGAAAAAGATGGTTGAGAATGAAAAGTACCATTTTCCCCTAGCCCATTCCAATCCACTGGTAGGCCCATCTTCCCGTAGCCCATTCCAATTCCTTTTCCAGATCTCCACCAGGGCTATGTCCCTCAGTGACTCTAAGAGTCTCACCAGACTGCTAAAAATAACTTCTCAACTACAAGACATGCACATTATCAGCGGAAAACATTTCTGTTAACTTAGTAACAGCTCCACAGCTCAGTCTGATGACAGGAGAGACTGAAAAGGCAGACTAAAGAATGGTTGCTGTGGCAGGGAAGCCTCTACTGCATGCCCATCTATGACCACCATAGATAGAACACATATGTTTTTTCCCCAAGTGACAGATATTTTACAGGCAATCTCAGAAAGTTGAGGGTTTTGCATTATAAGCAATACTTACTGTACAATCTAAATATGTTAGAATCATATTGATAATTTGAACTTAATGCACTTAAATATATATTGCTTTTCAATTCAGCAGTCTTCCATGATTGATTCTGTGGAAGTCTTCAGAATGAACACATGTAACATTCTGTAAGCAAGTGGAAGGCCCTCCATATTCATATTATTTTTCCTGCTATAAAACAGTAAGGAAACAGGGGATTAAAAGACTTGCCCAGGTCACATCTGCATGGATACCTGCATTTCTGGTTTTGCTACTTCACTGCATGCTGTGATCACTACAGAAAAATGCACGTGAAATCCTTTATTACCCAAAGCCCTGTGCTACAGAGTCAAAGGTCAGTTAGTCTCCAAAAGGTATGCAAAGCATATTTCCATCAAGCCTTGAGAAGGAAGAATAATTTAATGGCACTTTATGAAATGGAAAGAGTGCTTCAACACAAAAAATATCCAGTCACTTGTTCGTCTTACAAACTCTGTATTTGTGATTTTTTAATTCAAAAGCAACTTGCCATCTCCCAGAAAGACACACAAAGTGCAAGACTCAGAAATTCCATAGACAAAACTGTTCTTCCTGTGAAGATCACAATTTTCTGCAACTTCTACCATCAGTGCTACCACAGAAGAATATTGTGACTTATTTAAAAAGGATAAACAATATGGTTCTTGTGTCATGACAGCAAAAACACTGCAACCAACCATTAAAAGCCTTAGTCTGACTCTTACTCCTCTCCCCTTATTCTATATGGTACATAGAAGTTACCTTTGTTCATTGAGAACTTAAGTAGTGGAACATTCACCATCACTTTAAAAAAAGTTTTTGAACATGAAGGTGTCCTACCTACTCTGGTTTTGTCAGGATGTTGAGGTATTTCAGGTGTTCACATAGAGGACAACACTCTTGCTTTCATAAAATTACTTCCCAAACTAAATTCACCAGTTATGAAATTACAGATCTGTAAGTACAGTTACATGTCATAAATGGTGATTGCATTAAGGACTGTAATTTTAGTAAGACTCAGAGCAGTATCAACACCACCTACTCCAGATAAGTTTTTTGTTTTTTCCTTGTACAGTTAAAATCCCCAGCTGCTTCCAAACCAAAAGTATGATTTTATCACAAATAAATTTCTGCTAAGAGCTGAAGTGATACTTGAAAATCTTCTTTTTTTTTTTTTAAATAAAGATGTAAGAGTATGAGTGGCTTTTTTTCCTAAGCCTGATGGAGATTTTAACAAAGCACAACTTTCCATGGCTACTGTAAACACAGAGGGAATCCACCCGTCCATTTGTTTTTCCCATGACACTTCCATCAGAGGGTAAGTCACATCAGTTACACTGTGACCTTCCTACTCATGTTTTGTTAATGACCAGGCAAGAAACAAGGAAGTTTCTGAACAGAGTTAAAAATCAGGGTGTTGTTGATGTAATAGCTATAATTTGAAGCTACAACACTGGGAGACATACAAATAAACTAGTTCTAAGACATAAGGAGAAGTAAAGACAGGAAAAAGAGTAGATCTTGCATCTTTCAAAAATCACTAATGCTTCTCAGTAAGCAGAAGGATACCTGACCAGAGTCACTACTTATTTCACTTATTCCAAGTCAAAATTGTCAGGAGGAGCACCAAAAAACTTTACTGAAGACTCCACTGAAAGCTGAGCAAATCAAAACAAGTGCCAGTATCAAAAGGCCAATTTTCCTTCACTCTCCCTGGTACAGTCAGGTGTAGTTGTGCAGTAACAGCTGCCATTTTATTGCATTTCCTGAGAATGAAGGGTGGGGTTAAGGTAAGGAAGCAAACAAATTATCTGATCAGGAACAAATAAAAATAAGCTCAAGGTCTCTCATATCAATACATGTCTATGTTAGAGTTTCCACATGATATCTGAGCTGTCTATATCAAGCCTCTCAGACCAGTCTTCCAACTAATTAAGTGCTGAAGTGCTTGAGTGGCTTAAAGTTCACATGACTTTTAGAGTCTATCTAGGCAGTTATTCCTTCTGCATCTCCTTATCGAAAGTTTCTTCGTCAGCTACCTTTTTCACCTTCAGTTCCAGTTCTCTGATGAAACCTTGTATATGAGAAGTCACATGACATCAGGAAGCACATTTCATCTCTTTTAGAGAAAAGGGATTTCAGAGTGAGGTGGGATCAAAGGCAAAAAAATTATCACAGTTGATGAGAAAATGGTTACAGTACTTAAAAATCTAACAACATGGAATCCAGAAAGTGAAATACACTCCTATCATTTCTGATTCTCAGGTTTTCCCAGTAATTCCTGAAACAGCATCATGATGACTTGAAGGCAAACTGTACTGCTCTAAAAGGCCATACATCAGTGTTTAACATCATATTTGAATAGTTTCAGAATAATTCCAACTAGAAGTTCTAGTTAGGAAGGTTAGTAAATGTATTATAAATCAGTCCAAATACTTTCAGTTCTGTTTAAACTTTTAAGTTATTCTATTTCCTTGTTAGTCTGTACAGATTGTAAGTTTTACAGACTTACTGTTTGCCTTCATTCAAGCTCCCTTCACATGTGTGGAACCAAACTGCTCGCTGGACAAGACCTCCTGTTTCTTGCCACACCTTTGACATAAATTTCATCTATGTTTAATTTTCCTTCCTAGTACACAGTTAACCAGAAAGAAACATTTATTTTACTTGCACTCCATTTCATAGCAGTACATATACTTAACAGCAATACCTGAGATACAAAGTGGGGTGTGGGAGGGAGTTCAGGGTTTGAGAAGTAAGTCTGTTGAAAATATCTCTTTTAACATGTTCCTTCAAAACAACTTTCTCTCTACAAACTGAAAATTGCTCAAGACCTGTACAAAGCAGCTGTTCCTCTGTGTTTTAGAGACAAACAAAAAAACAGTGGGGAGAGCCACTCTGTGATGAATACAAGCACTTTACTGGAAGTACACTTACCTTAAAGAAAAAACAAATGTGGATAAGTTAAGTAAACAGAGAAAAGTTCGTTGTATTCACTGTACCTTTATGTTCTTTATCAAGAAGTGAAATGTGAATTTACAAGAGAAAAAAAAAAGTGAGTCATACAGAAATGACCAAGAAGAACCCATCAGATGTATTTCACTCAAGAACACTTCAGATTTTTTCATAGTCTACTCCCTAAGGCCATGGGCTTCTACTAGAATTTAAGTGCAATTCTGTTGCAATATAATCCTATCTGAACCAGTGGGGACAGGAGGGGGATTAAAAAGAACCAACAAAGAGGGTATTCCTTCTGCCTGATATGAGCTCCATCTCTGCCCAACTTCAATTACATTCCTGTACTTTGCAACGTCATGTCAGAGATGCTAAAAGCTCTACAAAAACATCTCATTTCCTTCCCTTTGCTTTCCTACAATAGTCTGAAAACAATTTATTGCTGGGATTTTTGAGTGTGTTAAGGATTTTAGATATTGCAGGTAGTCCATCTCCAAAGTATTTTTATAAAGTTTTAAAATGCAAAGCTTTTCATTAAGAAATGTCAGCTTCCTTAAAGTCAGTCAATCACAGAACAAGGAACAGCTATTATGGGCATGCTCAAAAGCTCCGAATGATAGAAAGGCCTTTGAAACTACTTTGGAAGTTGAAATGGCTTTTGTAACAAAGACCATGTAAAAACTTAAGTTAACTTGATTAGAAGCAGTTGCAAAGTTACAAATCCACCAAGCATACACATTCTTTTCATGGCATTCAGACATAGCCAGTTGTGCAGTAGCAAAAAGAACTAGCAAACTATAAAAAGTTGCTCATATTTTGATTATAGCAATGAAGATCAAGTTGGGGGGGGAAAATCTAAAGAGCTTTCTGGCCACCAGAATACAAGAATGTAACTCTCCAACAGCAATCTAGTATTCCAGAGCCACTGGATTTAAAAAGAAGAACTGTTCTTAAAAAAAGAGTTCTACAAAGAAAACAGTTCATATTGCTCATAATTCATTAATAATTCTGAATTTGTTTTCTTTTTTTCCCCTGTTTTAAAGTTCTGGTTTTGAATTTAAATACAGATAAGAAAAGCAAACTCAAATCACATCCAGAAAATAAGCATAATAAAATGTCAACAACCTTAGTCCAAGTCCTCATATTTCAAAGGAAACACTGATGTCTAAGCTCCTTATATTGTAAGAATTTTCATTGTAACAGAATGAAGTCCAGGATACCAATGAGACAGACATCACTAATGGCATGCTTCAGTAAATGGGCTAAGAGCTACCAAATTACCTATCAGCATATACAAAGATTAATACACATAGCATATAAATATTAACACCAGGATGGCAAACAGAAATTGGTGACAAATTAATTGTCCTACAAATACAATATGACTACCTCCAATATGAATACCTCCAATAACTGCAATTTCTTTGCAGCTGAAAGCCTGTAAAATTGTGCGAGCAATTCCTCTTGCACTGATCTGCCTGTTTCCAACACAGCACATATTTAATAATGATACCACAACTTAAGAGATCAGACACCCAAAACAGTTTTATTATCTGTAATATTAAAATATTAGCTCAGATTCCTTCTGTTTTTTTCTCAAAAAATCTCATGGTGGTAAATAACCTGCCAGTTCACTAATGTTAGATTTGGGGGCAGGGAGGGAGACAACCACAGTAAACAGTCATCTTTGACCCACTGAAGCAGAGTAGACTGTCACTAACCTACTTTTGAACACCAAAGCATGAGTCTGCACCCCAGTCTAAAGCTGCCCCACCAGTCTAAAGCTGCATCTGAGAACACAACAGCAGCTCAGCTCAGCAGTATTTGAGAAAGACGTCGGACAGCGTTATACAGTGCAACAGCCGAAAAACAGCACTCAACTCTGCTGACTAAGGGAAAATGAAAAGTACTAAAGCGGCGTTTGCCACGTTCCTTTCTTTTGTCTGAGTTAATTTCAAACATGGCCAGCAATGCCTCTGCACACACACTACATACGTACTACGGTGAAAGCTCAGCTCTAAGAGGAACAAACAGTATTGGGGGATTATGGCTCCGTAACTGCCCCTGCTGTACCTGGTTTTCAGCTCCTTTTGCTCCTGATCATCTGCATAGAATTCTTCCTTTCTTGTGTCTCCTTTTCCCCACCAGAATCTCACCATTTGGCCAGCAGACTTGCTTTAGGTGTTGTTTCTATTTGTGTTTCCCCCACATGAACAGTTCTTGATGCTGTATGGTCATTTGAAAGCAATTGTAACTTTGGCTTGCACACAAGTTTCCTCACCCTCTCTTGGCAGAGCAGTTACACAAACTTACCAAACTGAATCAAACAGGGTTAGGCTACTCCTCTTTTCAGTCTGCTGCATTAAAAACTTGATCTTTTAAATGCATATTACAATATCTACATTCATAACCACATCCAAAATTTTTGAGAACAAAGCCATATAAACAACCATAAACAAAAATCCTCTGCACAGAACAGATGGTAGCAAAATTTTTCCTTCTAAAGATCAGGAAAACACTTCAAAGTGTTTCCAGAGTCTTCAGAAAAGTAGTAAGATTTATCTACAGAACAAAATAAAGCCATACTTTAAAACTGCATACATCTCAAAAGACAAAGGCTTTTTGGTACATGTGTTGAATCACTTGTAAGAGAACAGAGTTATGAGCTCATCTGGTAATCACATGTACTCCAACAAATTAAACCCCTTTTTCCTGAAATTACCCTTCAAGGTAAAGCCAGTCACAAACTCTGTCCTTCTCAAAATGGCATTTTTATGTAGGGTATGACCTGTCACCTCAACAGACTTCTATGAATATGGAAATATTTTATCATTCCTCAAGAAAACTGTGAGCAATTTCCTTTCTTAACTTCTCCAAGACAAGCCACAACAGTTGTCAACCAGCCTCCTGCTCCCTCATATTAAGGAGAAGTTTGGCATTGCAGCCACCTCTTCTCTGAGCACCTGTTTTCGTGGACTGATCCAACTGGTCAAAACAAAGCATGTGTAAACAGTGTCTTCCAGGGGCAAGTCTGCACCAAGGATAAACTTTTGAATCTTTGTAGATATGAAATGCAACTCCCTCTGTGAAAAAACTATTCCAAACCAATGTTCCTTCAGACCTAAGAACAAATAATAACACAATTTTATGCATTTCTCATCTGATTTTGCTTATTATAAGTCACCTCCCCAGTCATGAATAGATAAAGACTTTCAAAAGTTCAGTGGTAGTTAATCAAAAGACTCACACTTACATCAATGGTTACCTACCATTTGTTTACCCATTGTTACTTACCAGTGCTTCCCACTGCAACAAGCTTTTGGCTGCTGGCAACTCCACTCTGCTCTAATAAAAAAACATCCTTTTAAAAGAAGTCCCTTCTAAAGCATTCTGATTCTATGTTTATTCCTCAGTTCCAAACTGAGCATAACTGCATGATTGGATAACATCCAGCCTTTAAGATACATAACTGTCATTTACTTGATCAGTGAAGCTGCAGGTATTCCCAGTGCCTTTTCACACCACTGTTTTCCTGCTTCACAACACTCCTGACTTCCAAGTTTTAACATACTAAAGTGCAGAACTGTTCCAAGCATCAAGCTATGATTACAGCAGACTGAAATTCACCATATGGTGAATGGTGGTTTTGATGAGGTGATTTACACTTGCAAATATAATTCTATTCCCATGTGCATTTCTATTCTTCATCATAAACATGAACTGAAACACCTGCAGTAAAAGAAATTAAATTTGAGCCTGACAGCGAAACAAAAAGATTTAAAGTAAAACCAAACATTTTGCACACAGAACTGGAGTCTCCTTTCTTTCCACAGGATGCAAAACAAAAAAAAAAAAGAAAGGAAAGAAACACAGCACTAGACGTTCAGCCATCAGTTAAAGACAAACCAGAACAAACATTTGCAGCAATATGCAAATACAGCACTTACAGTGGTCAAGGAAGGGAATAAAATACTCTTTTGAAGGCTGAAATTGCAGAGAAAAGTGTTTCTTTCCAACAACATGGAGAACTAAAAGATTTCCTGTTCATACCCTTTCTGTACAAGTTCGGATTTCAAGAGATGCTTCCCCAAAATCACAGGAGGTAGTAAAGTATCTTGTGAAAATCTATTTCTTGTTTTCATTAATTTTTAAATTAAGTTGCAAAACAGTTTTTCTGAGAACTAAGAAATTTTCAACCAACACTTTTCTTTTAGGTTTCCCAATGAGTCCATGTAATTACCATCGCCCATCTGTCTTGCCCACATTATCTTCAGCAGTAGGAACATTTGCTGACACTATAATCAAGAATGAACTGGCAACAAAATTATTTATCCTCCACCAGACTGTGCCACTGTTAAATATCGAAGCAAATTAGGATTTAACTCCAGTTGACTGGCAACTAAATCTTGTATAGATAGAGACAGATATAGGCTATTTACACATAGATCTTTATGAGGTCACCTTGTTGACACAATACAACCTTCAACACCTCAAGACATTAACCGGGTGTCTGTCTCCTGCTTACCCATTGTGTCAACATAGTAGTAGCAATCTAACACTGCATAATCTACTATCATCCATCTACTCACACTGCACATCCTCAAGACTGTCTGCTTCGTGATAGTACAGCAAAGTTGTTTCAAGTAATTTAAATCTACCGCCTGGCACATTTATTCTTTGACAGTCCATTTGCTATGGGGGAAAACACTCCAAATTAAAAACCCCCACCTTTATAATAAATCTACATGTAAAGCACACAAAAAAAAATCTTGATTTCCTTTACCTACAATGTATTTCAAATCAACATTTCTAAATTATTTTATTAGTTTGCAATATAACTCTCACTATCATCTTAGCTTGGTGGTAAGGAATGAAAAGATGATTGTCTTTAAAAACAATCGAGAAAGACTGGAGGCAGGAGTCACTTGCCTCTGCTAATAACTAGTGTTTTACTAATGCAAGGTAATAAAAGTTTGTCCTTTGTAGTAACTGGTATTGGGCCCAGTGAGTGTTAAGATCGAAATTGAAATAATGAACCAAGAAAGTTTACAGAGAAAACTGTGGATCATTTTTCTGGTGAAGGATATTTCTACACTGCCCTTACCCACACAATCAAGTATGTGTTCAGTCCAAAATCCTCCCCCACCAGCTTCTCTGAAAACACTGTATGTAGGCAGGATAAATTATTACTCAGAACTAGAACATTTGGAATGTGTCTCAGCTATATCCAGATATAATCAGTACAGAGCAGATTACTTCCTGAGCAAGTGGGGAGAGTTGTAGCCTACCTTAATATTAAAAGTATAAAATAATTTAGATGGCTACTATAAGAAAGCTGTAAACCAAATACAAAGTTCAGAATTTATATCAAAACATTTAAGCCAAACACAGACTAAGTTCAGAATTAATTTAGACAGATTTAAGGCCTTGCAAAAATAGGCTTGAAGAACACAGGAGCTCTCCACTTTCTTCCTCATCTAATGCACATTCGTGGTCTAGTATCAAAATAGGCTAAAAGCAACTCAACCTCAGAAATAAGACTAAAACAACAGCAGCATTTCCTCCAAATACTACTCTTCTGTCCTGGCAGACCTACACCCCGAAAAACAAAAACCAAAGCAACCACCATCCTCACTCCCCTCCACCAAACACACAACTGAAGAAAAACACACATGCCTTTTACCAATCTGCACCATATAGACAGAAAAAAAAAAAACCCTGTGGGCAGAAGTAGAAAGCAAAAGATCCTTCCCTGCCTCAGTTTTGTATGGTACCCCAAAGGCAGTACCCAACTCACTTCTGTCCCTGAGTTATGCAAAAATGTCAACCAGCTGAATTCACCTATCCCAGATAATCAGCAGGTAAAGTTTTAATCCTCAGTAAAACAAACCGAAGACACCCTGAGGTCTCCTCCCTGCCTCTGTCCTCCTTCTCTACACATAGTGTGCTCACTTCACACACCCATGCTACACAAGACAGCTGCAAGTGTATGCCCATGGGATGTGTCAAGTGGTTTCCAGTTTGAATCAACCACTGTGGGTAATTCTTACTTAAAGATGAAAATAACAGGTTTTCTTACTCTGAAGTGTGCAAATTTTCTTCCTTTGAATTACATCAAACAATTCTTGCCCAGGTTTACAACATATACTAGTGCAAACAAAGCAGGAAGTTCATGTTTAAAAGGAACCTTACCGTTCAGTGTTAGCATGAAAGGGCAGAATAGAAGACAAGCAGTGATGCTTACATGGGGTAACTGAATGAAAATGGCTCTTGGGGAAAAGAGGAATTATTAGAGAGTTCAGCATCCATTTGACAGACTTGCACAGAAGCCCATGCCAGGGACCTGCAGGGACTGGCTGGGGAGCAGAGATCAGAGCCAGGTACAGCCAGCCTGCGGTAAGAGGCAGCAGCTGCAGAAGGCTGCATCAGACACTCAGTACATCTGCCCCTATCCACACGGGAGCCTCGTTTTCCAGATGGCAAACAGGTACGAAAGACTGTGTGGCTTTCTTCTGAAATCAGTTTAAAGAAAGGCAGACAGCACAAACTGAATAGACTGTCAGCTCATTTGAAACAAGAATTTGCTTGGTGTCATCCCAATTATGCTAAAAGGCCCCAAGACAGTGTCAGGAGGTTCCCATAGAAAAGCAGACAGCGTGCATATCCCTCCCTCAGGCCCAAATTCCCTCTGCCTCCAAATCCATTATCAAATACTGGCTGTAACTATTAAAACCAAAATACTTCAGAATAGACATTAGATTAAAACCAAAGACAAGAATTCAGTATTTCCATTTTCACCCACAATTCTACAAAAAAATTAAGTGTGTTTTAGGGGGTAGATGACTCAGGTGAGAACTCAATTGCTACTTACCTTAACATTAGTGAAGACAATTCCAACAAACTCCTGTATGCCTCTAAGCAACCTTTCATTCAGCTTGCATCTGCCAATCCAAAACACAAAACGATCTCTTCATTTTTCAAATGTCACCACATAACCATCATGATTACTCCTTCATGAACTTAGTCGTAACAAAGTCAACCAAAGGTTCAGTTCTGCCCTCAGTTACAGTCCAGTAAATCCAGTTAGTATAGCTATGACACTTTGGATTTGCACAACAATAGTAGTGCAGTGGAGTAGAATATAGAACTGAAAGTTACCAGCCAAAAGACAATTTAAAACACTATGACTGCTTAAGTTTAAACTCTTTGCTTGGTTGGGAGCTGTAAACACAAAGTCTCCACCAAGAAAAGTATCCTTATCAGTGAGACAAGCTAAGCTAAATTACTTATACTCCAACAACCCCATCTAACCACACATACCCACAGAACATCTAACCTCTTCATTTGACAGCCCAGTGTTGTATTCAGATATGGCACCATTTAATTATGAACTGGATTGCTACAAGAGAATAGGACAGTTAACTTACTGCTGTTTAATGAGCACGCACTTGTTAGTTGTGAATACATTCACTGTACTCATTAAATCAGGAGGCACTGGAGTTCTGAATACATCATTAAAAGGATCCAGGAATGCTGCTGCTTTGTTCAGCATGACTACATGCTCTGCTTGACAGCTGGAAAATGAGCAAGAAATGTAAGCCCCTTCCTATTAGGCCAGCAGATCTAATTTTAAACTAGGACGAAGGAGAGAGAGTAGGAGATCTGCTTCTTCTGCTTCACTCATTTTAGAACACAAATTTCTCTTCCTACTGCTGACTTGAAGCAGAAACATGCTCAGTACTGTAAGATAGCAATAAAAAGGAAATTCCAAGCTTTTGGAGGGGAGAGCTATTTAAAAAATAAACTACTAAGTAAACAAACATATCTGCAGTCCATTTTCAATACACTCAAGGAGTATGCATTAATCTATCAACCTATCAATTAGCATAATGAGCCTTCAAAAAACCAATAAACACATACCCCTAACACGGTAGTTCCCACACTATTTACAATATACTGATATGGCTGAAGGAGTGAAACTGACTAGTAGGCTCCTTTACATTCTCACAGAGGAGACTTAGAACATATGTTCAGTGAGAGAATGAGTTTTGTGCCATCTACCCATAAAGATACACACTCACATAAGAACTTGTATGTCTGAAGCAATCTACAGTTACAGAGAAATTAAAATAATGTCAAGTGTTCAGCTCAAACCCATTGCACTTTCTACCAAAAGAGGTATGTGAACCAACATCACTGATGGTATCACTGGAGTTGCAGGGCATCCTGGGAATTAAGATTTAACAACTGCTTCCTCTAAGCACATCCTTGGAAGAAGAAAATCCATTTCTTCAATGTGTTTATAACAAATCTTCCTTCTCCTCTCCTCCCACCTCATGCACAGAGAAGTGAACAAGTTGCTAAAGTTCAGAACTGGGAGAAGAGGGGGGAGCTGACCCAAGCTTAATACTCTCAGTGCAAGGCTATGCAAGACTCAACCACTTTAATCCAAGCAATTGTTTTTCAGTTAGAAAGTAGTTGACACTGTAAGAAGCTATACTCAATACTAGTCAAACAAGGGCTGCCACCTATGAAGGCAAGCTTAATACCACAAGCACATTTAGCTCAGTCTCCCCCCATCATGTAGATGTGATAGTTCAACTCTTACCTGAGAAAAACATGTTCTAATCAGCCATGTCAGCACATTGAGACTTTGCTTGCTCCAGGCTTCAAAATAAGCCTCTGAAGCTCATCAAGATCCCAATTTTACCACTTTAACCAACAAAACAGTCTTCAGGAAAAAATCCTTCTGATTTAGAAGTCAGGCTTAATGCAACATGCCATGACTAATCCTCTTAAATTTTCTCTGGGTCTCACACTGTAATCTCAGTAACACAGAAGAAACTGTTCTTTTCATAGAAGCTTTGTCACAATCTTACTCAAATAGCAAGTGATTACTCAGTGCTATGAACTTGCATTATCAACACACAAGTTTCAGCACACAGTCCTGCTTACTTGGGGTGCAACCACAGAGCAGTACTTTCAAATGACCAGGTATAAGCTGTAGAACAGCACTCATTCACATCAACCACCAGACTTCTGGGGTCACATCTCATTGCTCCCCACAGTGCAGCACACAGGTAGACTTAGTTCTTTTAGACCATATTGTGGAAACAGCCTGAAGAACTACCTGGCTCTCCAATGGTTTAAAATAGCACCTTTACCAGAAGGTAGAAAGATTACCAGTTTGGGGATAGGGAAATCAAAAGGAGAAAAAAAATCACATTCAGACTAGATCTAGAGACATATACCTTATCAGCAATATGCACCTAAAAATGCATCAGAGAATGTGATTAAAATCCCAGTTCACCGATTTAAGAACAAAAAACCAAAAACCTTTAGGTCAACCACACTATTCCCTTGGTGCCAGATAAAACACAGAGAATGAGTACTCAGATTTTCTGATCAGTGGCATGGGTCTGTTCTTCTAACATCCAGCAAGAAACATACACAGAGAAAATGCATGCAAAAGAGCCTCAATAAAAACTCCATGTTAGATTGCCTAATTTGGGTCCTTTTCTCTTTAACCATAGTAAAAAGCTCTTTATGAGAGAGCTGCCTTGTAGTTTGGAAGCTGAGCGATAGACATATAAAAATTCATAAGTAATAAGCTTCTCCAGTGTTGCATTTTCTTCTCTTGGTTCTCAACACAGGGCAATGCACGCACCATCTCAGCTGGTTTAACTCAAAAAACACCACATACTTTGATGACAGGAAAGGATGAATGTACAGGGAATTGTTTAAACATTTGTTGCTCTGCTTAGCAACAACACACTTCCATGGTTAAAAAACCTGCAACACATGAGATATAGAGACATACTTCTTACTTATTATAAAGAATTCACATTCTTCAGCTCCTTACCTACTTTTCATCTGCCATTAAGTCAGACTTGCACTTTTTTGGCAGATACCTTCCTTTTGCATTTTGTTCAACACAGAGCACATCACCCAGAACTCCACAGAGCAGCTTGTGATTTATACTTTGAGGGTATTTAAACTGGTTAAGTGACTTACAGAGAGAAAATAAACTACACATTCAAAACAAGACACATACATACTCTTATGACAACAAAAGGAAAGAAAAAACATGCTTTTCTTCATGCTATGTGCTGTATCACCATAACATAATAAGCACTACTTCTGTTCAAAGACTTTAATCCCATTATTAATACCTCTTTGGTCTGTGTATATTACATCTTCTCTTGTGTCTCATCATCATAATTCAAAATCTTTGCAGGTACAGCTTTGCCTTATATACATACACAAAAAGCAATCCAACAAGGGTCCTGTCTAAATAGCAGTGTTAAAGAAAACAGAAAACAAATACTTAAATGGCAAAACACATGCATTTCCAAACTTGAGGTCTGGCTGGACCCTCAAGTCCTCCTTTCCAAGGAAAGCACTTGTATTTACTCTCATATGAACACATTTTTTGTTCTTGTTTCAAATACTTCAAACTGGTTTTTAATACATTCAAGTTAACAAATATCTTGCCCAGCTACACAGGGAAAAAAAATTAAAATCTGTTTGTTGAATGGGAAAACAATCTGTCAGAATTTCTTTTTCCATGTATTCCACTGTACCATATGTTGGGGCTGGAACAGAGCCAAAAAACATCTGCCATAGATTTTAAAACCCCTAATAATAGCACAGCTGGTGTCCTTGGCCTAATGATCTCAGCACAGACTCATGTGACCACTTCCTGACTCTGGCCCCCAGTCCAGGCAAAGCTGAGAAACCCTCAAGGGTTAGACACATTCATTCATGCTTAACACAACTTGCATTTTGCTAAAGAACCAATACAGAAAGCAAATTGAAATCCTTACATTTTAAGCAGTTCAACAGTCACTGTTTCCATAGGATTTCCCCACACTCACTAAACTCCAGTTTAGCACTATTCCATAAAATGAAGGTCCTCAACAAAATAACTGCAAATCTCAGGGATCCAGGGTTAGAAACTTAAAATGCTTAACTGCATTTAACTGTACTACAGAAGGGGTTTTTGCCTTTTCTTCTTCCACTAAACTCATGGACTATCTTCATTCCTGTCCATTTAGTTTACTTATAAATGAATGTTGCTACCAGCTTGCTTTTAAATGTGTTCAAAATTGCTGGTTTATCAATGAGAAAACCCATATTCCAAAGAAGAAAAAAAAGAAGACAGAAGAGCACAGAACTCAGAATATGAAACAATGTTTAAGCTCACACAGAGTCAGCATTGGGCTCTAACAGATATTTATCACCCAGATGATTTAGGAAAATGTCTAGGATCTTCCATGCCCAAAGAATGCAACTCTGTGAAGGTGGGAACAAAGAAAGCAATATTTGGGTGGGGGTGAGGTTTCTGAGACTTACATTCTCTTCAGTCCACACTCTGCCCCCTTTACTCTTTCATCTATAAAAAAAAACGTAGGTAGGTTCCAGCAGTCAACAGGCATGAGCTCAGTTTAACATAAGGTGTGCAGGTGGACCCTTGAAAGGCACATTTAGTCATTGGCAAAGCACAAAGAGGTGGCTACTTTAGCAAATTGCTGCTATCCACAGTAACAACAGACAGAACGCTGAATTCCAAGAACACCCCATTTAATCTGACTACTCTAAAATGCCAATGTGACACTAATATCCTCACCAGAAAATGTTTTCTTTACTGTTTCTCATGAGGGAGAGAGGGGAGAAAAATCACAAAAGCAGAGAAAGGCAATACTTTGTAAATTCCCACACTGTCCAACAATATTGGCCCTCTTAAAAGAAGAGACATTTAGCAGACAATCATTCTTAATTTGTACCACATCACTGAACAACAAAGGAAAAGAGAAAATACAGAGCAAGTTACTTAACAGTTTTATATAAAAGCACCAAAGTCTGAGAAAGGACAAAACACTAGACCAGCACAGCTACAGTAAATCAATTTGGCTGTGACAAACATACTTATAGTCATGCCTGATGCTTTACTCCTTCTACTACCCTCTATCTGATCTCTAACTCCTCTTAGAGCTATTAAGATAAATAAACTATGAAAAAGTATTTTAAGGAACCAGGCAAATTGTCCCAGCTTTTCAAATGAAGTCTAAACATCAGCAAAAACTACATCAATGGAGAAACAAACCTGCAGCAGGAGTATCAAGAGAGAGAAAAGATACAGCCTCAAAAAACATCAGTTTGACCATAAATTCTTAATTTCAACAACTATACAACACAAGTCCAACAGAAGGCTATATTTATGTGGTTATGCTGTAGACGTCTGACTGCAAATAAGAAAAACCTGCTTCAATTTTACCTTAAGACTCCAACTGGGGAGCTCACTGTGCAATGGCAGCAACAGCTGTATCACAAGTGTTAAATGTGGCCATAGCAAATATCTGGGCTGGCACCAGTAATGAATTACACTGGCTTTTTAAAAATAAATTTGACATCAGACATATTAAATAAGTCTACTGTTGCTGTGCTGTCCCTTGTGTAACAGATACAGTAGCTACATATATCACACATGATGTCCTTCAACTTGGCAGAAAGGGCCACTGTTTACAAAAAAAACATAACCTCTCAGAGGCACAAACAAATTGCAGGACTAACAAAGTTCTCCTATGTAAGCCAACCCATAACTGCTGGGTTGGAGCAGGCACATATCTACTGCTGTCTCCAGAATTTGTTTTGTCACTTGCTACAAGCCAAATTTTTCCCCTATTATTTCTGGTGCTACATGCTGTAGCTACATTGTGACAGAGAGCAGGTAGAGACAAGGTGTCCTTATAAGTGGGTTAGTACTTCCACACTTCAAAGAGACTGACCCTATCTGCACTATTTCAGCCAATACATATCTGCATAAAGTTTCCAGGTGCTCAGCCTTGCTTTACTCACAAGATCAGGCTACTGATTAGGAAAAGGCCAGGGATCATACCCTGCATGCTTTCTAGACAATTTGCATGCTTTGTCCTTCCTCTCAGCAATTTGTAATTTTCCCAGATACCAGTTTTCTCTTCCTGAATATTTCAACATGTGCCTTTATTAAGAAGCTGTCCTGACAGAACTTGTATTTTTCTATTCAGGAAGCTACAGGCTGGGGTGCAAGACAAATAAGTCTGTCATAGGACAAAGACACAATGCAAACATTGTATAACTGCAAAGTGTAGTCATTGGTAGACAGTTATCACGACCTGTAAAAATTCCTGCCTGGCCTGATTCCCATCTCTCTGGAAATATGTCTCTGACAGTAATGCTGCACACAGTCTGTCCAAAATCTGGGGTGGATGGTGGAGCTGTTCTAACATGATAAACTCATCTCAAAGCCTACAAATAACAGATCACAGTGCAGTTATGAAGTAGACTAGAGGCCTTCCAAGCCACAACTAAACTTGTTTAATGAGACAGACCCGTACTTTAAACAGCCTTAATATTCAAAATTATGGTTTGATTCACACCACCTATTATTTTATGTAGAGGTGATGGGCTCCAGTGAAAGTGACTTGACTAAACACAGCTCAATGAGTAACAAGCCCTTGATGCACACACCATGCAACAATTGCCTATATCACTATGTCTGAATCTCATGCCAGTTGCTATCCCCATCTTGAATAAGGTATCCAAAAAAAAGTTAACAAAAGTGGATAGCACACTCACATTACCACAACTTTGTACTGACTTGAACATAGTGTGCGTACAAGAAGCAAAACCTGGACAAAAGACCCAAGGCAGCATCAGCTGCATTTACCAGCACTGAGATGAGACAGGTTAAGAGACCAAATTTGCCCTCCTGTTTAAAACATCTCCCATCAAACTCCATCATTTGCAAACCCATCCTTTCAGGTACAAATATTAACTAAAACAAAAACAGTGTTGCCAAGAAATACATTTGCTCCTTTCCTACCTTCTCATTTAAGCTGCACATGTGCTTTACTATGAAGCATAATACCCCAGGGCACAATAAAATAGTGGAAACAATCAGTGCTTAAGTATTAGAAGAACCTCTTGCAAGTGCAAAAGACAGTTATTTCATATCATGCTCTCATTTGCTTTGTGGTCATTTGGAAGTATGCAACTACAAAAGCTCCAAATAGAGTAAAACATACACCTGGCACAGCTCACGTCAGCAGAGATCTCTTAACCTGAAGGTCATATTGTCAACACTACAAATGTGGAAGCAGCTGCTGACATTTTGATATGGTCCCTAAACTGCAGCATGCAAGATCCAGGAGGCTGTAATTCAGAGACACATTTGAGGTGCCAAAGATTCCAGACTCCATCAAGGATTCCATTCTTTTTGCCTCCACAGCTGAGATACTGTATATACTATACTCAGCCAGGTTCCCCTACTGTATCCAGTAACAGTGATTTGTGCTTTTTTGTTTTGTTTTTTATTAAAAAGCAAGAAGCTCAGAGGTCAATATAGACCTCCAAGCCAAAATACTGGCCATTTTGTACCAAACATCAGGTCTTATAATGTAACAGATCCTTCCAAATTCTAGTCCCCCTCCCTCAAAACACACCCAACCACCCAATCACTGTATTCTGTTTTTCATAATTGATAAGCATTTACATCTGTAAATATCCCAGTTTCCAACTTCTGTTAAAATCTATTCTCCAAAATGTTACTTAATCCACTTCTTCAGAAATGCTTTTTTTTAGTCAGTTTTAGCAAGCACTTCATGAAGTTTTTGCTACACAGCCAATAGTTAGGTAGCACAACTTCTTTTGGCCACCAAAAGATATCTTTTGTGAAAAGGTATTTAGAAAAGAAATTTATAAAATAGTTATTTGGGTTTGGGTTCTAAGAGCTAAATCTTAAATAAGAATTTATATGCATATTATCCGCTCCATTTAACCTTCTTTGCTCATTTTTCTCTTTCAAAAGTCTGTTACTTCCAAGAACTTTACAAATCATTAGTAGATATCCTGAAGAAAAAGAAGGGGAAAAAATTAATGGATTGCCAATTTCTCTGTTGGAGCACTCTTAAATGAGGAGACATAGGAAACTCCATAACACTTGACAGACAAAACAAAGCCAGAGAAAATGTAAGGGTAAAAAAAAAAAAAAAAAATAGGGAGAAAAAGTAGATCAGACAAAATGTAAGAATTCATAAAAGATGCTTGCAAATATCTTCAGTGCCCTTAAAGAAAAATCAATGCCCTAATATTTTGAGATCCCAAACTCCTTTCACTTCTCTGGTGGTAATGGACTATGGTGTTAAACCACCAAATGCCCAAAGCACTCCCTCTCAAAAACTATTCTTTAACATCACATACACTCAGTTCCAAGCTGGCACACTGCTGAATTATAGGTCTTCTATCACAAAGCAAACAACAGTTTCCAGTTAGAAATCAGGGCAATCAGGAACCACTAGTTCCCACTCAGAAGAGAAATTAATTATCTGCTGTAGAGGATTTACATCAGAGCAATAATAGGCTGAAGCTCTGGTCACAATTTCTCAATATCTAAAGTTCAAACTGAGTATTTTAGAACTGTTCAGTTTAAGTGTTCACTAAATTAAAAAAAAATTTAAAAAACAACCAAAAAATTTTTATTACCCACCTTATAACAACTGCTTTCTTACCTTTTCCAGGGAGAGGTCTGAGGAACAAAGAAGAGAAGACAGTATTACATCTGCTATAACAAGTCATGTTATAAACTGATCATTTTCCGATGCAGCCCCTCCTATTTCCTCTTACTCATTTCTCCTGCTGCAACATTATATCATGTTTTATCTTCAAGTTATTCCTGCTGGTCATAGGATCAAAACAATAGGCTTGCTCCTAGGTGCATTTAGGAATTTCCTCTCAGCCTTCTTGACAAACTAATTAGTGCTAATTTAACAGATAAGAGACAGGACTGGGTATGCAATTCTCCCCGTGCGAATCTGCTAACCAAGAGTATTAAAATCACGTTGCTTTCTTTTATTAAAAAAAGACAACAAACAAAAAAAATCCAAAACAAAAATACCCCAACAAACCACAAAAAAAACCTCCCACGTAACTAACAAATCATTCCATTTTGATGATATTAATTCACATTCTTAAAGAGACCTACATAACTTAATACCTTCAGGTTGAATACAAAGTGTAGTATTATACACCTAAAGCAAGCTAAACACTAATTGCCCTTGCCTGCACATTCCTGTGTCACCTTTGTGCCATCTCCACCATTCATCTAACTCCCTAAGAAAGACAAGGTAGCAATAAAACTAAAACCAAGGAAATCTAGCCAAATTTTCAAGCCATGTTTTCCAATTTGCTTCCCTGGCTTATTTCCCAGGGAGTAACAGTATGAAAGATGTGTGGACAAAGGGGTACAACACACAGCTGGTAGGACAAGGCAGGACTATCCCCAGCAGAGATGGCAAACCATGAGCCCAGGCTAATTTGGTTACAGAAGCACAGCCTTCAGGCACATGCCTTCCCAGGCACCTCTAGCTAGTATTAGTGTAGGCTGTCCTGAAAGCACACTGTCACCCAACTGCAGACTTTCCCTGGAGCCACATATTGCTCATTTTTCCTCACACAGACATCGGTGCTTCTACCACTCCACATCAATGTGATCAGGAATGCAACCTGGCTGGAAAGGCTAAGACAAGGGGATGAGGGAGTCAAACCACTCACAGGAACTGTGGGTTTTCAAATACTGGTGTTGCAATGCATTCTTCCAAGCTTCATTGCCAGGAAAATAGCAATCCCTGGTAGGACTCAAACCATCAGTGCACTAAGTGGTGTGTGTGCTTCATGATGACACCACAGGGCTGAGGGACAGCATTAGGTGAACGTCCAGAGCCAGAATTTACAGATCCTACACAATTATCAATCAACCCAAGGCTTAACAGCAAAGGCCTCCTGTGCAGTTACAGAGAGATGAGGCTTGGTTGCCCAGATGAATCTCACAGCCATATGAAATTGATGCTGACAAGCTGACTGGCAACAGAAGAGCCACGAAACATCTTTGTTCTTGTTGAATTCATACCTATTGGAAGACCAGCTGTGCTAGACTTACAAATCCAAGAAATAATCCATTATTAGTTGTGTAAAGGAAGAAAGGTCAGCTTTAATCCCAATATTTTTAAAGGAAAAAAAAAATTAACTATGATAAACAACAAGGAGTATTTGAAAGTACAGTTTTGTCCACCTGAATCTAAACCTCTGTCTAAAGACCAGTTGACAAGTCACATGAAATTTCTTTCATAGAAGCATCAGCTTTACTTTAACAAATAAAAGAAATTTATTTCCATTCTTAATTCTCACTGTAAATATTCATATAGATCAACATAATGCATTTCGCACTACTTTATGATAAAAACCCCAAAACACTGATAGTCACACTTCATTGTCATAGCTATATTTTCAGTTGGAAGGGATCTTAAAAGTCAAGTATTCCAAATCCCTGCAATGGGTGGGGGATGTCTTTCACTAGACCAGATTGCTCAAAGCTCCATCCAACTGGGCCTTGATCACTCTCAGGAACAGGGCATCCAGAGCTTCTCTGTGTATCATTTAAGGTCCTATCATTACGATAAATTTCCTGTCATCAGGTCTATTCACCAACCATTTGGAAGCAAGAATAAAATACAAAATATTACTCTAAGAATGAAATAAGATCATAATAAAATCATGCACACTGTATTTAAGAAATCCATACTCGTATTCAGGATCTATACTCAACATGCAGTGACATCTGTCTGCCTTTTCCACCAGGGATCAGCAGCTCTTCATCAGTTAGGTAACCACTCTGAACTGTTAATTCTATGTTTATTGTCTTCAAATTACACTTAGCTATGATCTTTGCCTTTACATACCAACATTACTAGATTTAATACATTATTCATTCCATAAAATTATCTACATATTTTTAAGACAGTGACAGCCCCGCCAACAAAAGAGATTATTGTCCTTTTTTCCAAGTCAAAAATCATATTTCCCTCCTCTCTTTCCTGCTATTCAGTATAATAGTACAGAGGGACATCAATGAGAAAACCTTCCAATTTTCTTCATTTATGTCAACATACAGCAGGTGTCCTCTGAAAGCTGGTAAATAGTACAAAATAGTAAGTCAGGCTCAAGAAACTGACTTTGAACATTCATCAGTTAGCAAAGTGAGATAACTAATGTCTTCGAAACGCCCTATTCCCAGCCTGTGAAATCCCAGGCTCCCATTTTAAACACTCATCTTTTTCATAGCAATTGTCAGCCTAAGAGTCCACCTATCTTACTAAAATAACTACTGCAAAAGTAGCACCATCTTATTCTGCGCAACCTATCTGCCAGACGTGTTTAACTTCTGTAAAATGCACTCAAATTACTTGAGCAAGTCGTACACTTCCCAGGGAATGTCTTTTGGGCCACCTGGAATTTTTCTTTTGTAAGAGAATTAGTAATGCACACTATCAACCTTAGTAATGTAGGAAAAAAAAGAGCAGGTATAGGACACATGTCTACTGAGGTTACTGCCTGTTTTACATACCCTGTCAGGCCCTAAATAGCTACAGAATGTGCCAATCCACTGACCCCAAGAGACTGATAGCCTTTTAACAGAGATTCCCAAGAACTGGATTTAATTCTAGTACTGGCAGGAACTCCTGAATTACCTCAAATGCTTTGACCTTGTTGCCCCCCATCCATTGCGAAGTAAGAGAAGACTGATTTTTTTGATTCAGGAATGCTGAAACAAACTCAGTTCATTAGAAGTTCACACTGAGTATTTTGCAGCTTTTGCAATGTTAAAGGGCAAAGTACTTAGGAAAGTTGCATTTGCCTGAGGTACAACAGCTCCGAAACGGAAACCTCATTTAGTAGATAAAAGCAGTACAAGTTAGTGTCATGGAGAAATCAATGATCTCTGCAGAAAAAAAAAAGATAGCAAAACATACATCCAATAGTTTGACAGTACACTCCTCTCTGGACTCTGGGACAAAGCATTCATGCAGATAAATGCAATATTTAACTTTTCTCAGCCTTTTCAGTCTAATAACTTTTGGCGTCTTGCAAAAACACTTTTTTTTTTGAGAAAGCCACTACAGGGTAAAATTCTCATGAACAAATACAAGAGTAATCAAAGGTTACAAACATTTCACACAATCACAAAAAGCATTTTCAGATAAGACTGCCTTATATTGGAAACACGCAGCTCTCAGTCACAACTCACTGGGTCAAGCCATAACATGCTGGCCTAACACCTGACAACATTAGACTATCCTCAGGAAATACAGGCATAAAAGACTGATCTTAACATGGCCTTCACACATGCAGGTTTGCAGAAGTCATTACAAAACCAAAGGCACCAAGAAGGTAATATTTTTGGTTAATTCTGGTCACCACCCCCTCCATAAATACCTGGAAGTAATCATTATTACAGTATTACTTGAACACAACAGAAGCCCACAATTTTTTTCTGCCATTCGCGACTACAGCAGAAGATCTATCGCAAAAACACATGTTAAAAGAAAGACTGATTTCCACCTCATCACTTTACATCAACAGTGCTTAATACCTTCTCAGAAATAGCTACTATGAGCAGACACAGCTGCAGATAAAGAAATTCCATTTAAAACAAGTTTAAACGACAGTCTAAGGATTTTGGCATTGGTCCAATGCCTTCTAATTCTGCTAATTTTACAGGTTTCACTGTGGCAATAGGTTTGCACAGATTTGAACTGCAAGGTTTATGCTTACTGCATAGGAGTGTCTGCAGCTCCCCTGTGAAGTATGTAACTGTGCAGTATCTGATAGTGAAATGAGGCTTTCTGGGACAGGCAACGTTGTTAGTAACACAAGCTCCACTTAAATAAACATTAAAGAGGACAGGGAAAGTCTTCATTTCTATAGCAGACATTGAGATTAAAAAAGAATACTCCTCTTGCAAAATGAAACTGTACTTCAGTCCCCCTAGGACACCAAATCGTGGCTGCTGTCAGACCATAATTCATACAAGGTCCTGATTTGATTGAAATTAGATTCCAGTATGACATTACCTGCAGCTGCCTTTAAAAACATGAAATTTAGAATTTACTTGACCATACAATGCTAAAATGCACTGATTGAGTCCAATTTGCAGTAGTCAACTAAGCTCTTCAAAGAGTCACACGTAAGTAATTCAATGTATCCATAGTTCTTATTCTTCCTCCCAAGGCTATAAAAATTTCCACTGTATGAACATTTTCCTAACCTTTGGTTTCTATTAAAAGACGGAAAAAGTCAACTCAGCATTAAACTTCATTGAAAACTAATGATGAACAGTTTCTCTGTGTTTTGTTTGAAGCATGGAATTATTACATAGCAGAGCAGGGGGTTCACACATTTTTTTCCTTTAACTGGGAAACTAGATCAGAGGTGATCTCTCCTCTCTATTTGGCACTGGTGAGGCCACACCTGGGGTACTATGTCTACTTCTGCATTCTCCAGTACAAGAAAAAGATGAACATATTGGAGAGAAGACAGTGACTGGCCACTAAGACAAAGAGGTCCAGGGTATTTCTCCTATGAGGAGAGGCTGAGAGAGCTGTGACTGATAACTGGAGATGAGAAGGTTCAGGGAGATCTCATCAATGAGCATAAATACCTGCAGGCAGAGAGGCCAGAGCCAGGCTCTTTCAGTGGTTCCTAGACAGGACCAGAGTGATGGGCACAGACTGAAACACAAGCAGTTCCCTCTGAACATCCAGGAACATTTTTCTCCCTTTGAGAGTGACCAGGCACTGACTAAAGCAACTCAGAGAGGCAACGGAGTCTCCAGCCTTGGAGATATTCAGATGCTGTCACAACACAGACCTGTGCCAAGTGCTCTAAGATAACTTTGCTTGAGCAGGCAGGTTGGACCTGATGACCTCCAGAAATCCCTTCCAATCTTAACCATGCTGCAATCCACCAAAGCAACCTTTCTACAGAGTTTAGTATTTCTCTCTTCTGTTCATACAGGTGCTCAGAGCCAAGAACATGCCATGTTCATGCCAAGAACAAAAATATGCAGCAAGCTATTGTCAGCCTCAGCATCTCATCTACCAACACACAACTAGTCTTGGTTATACCAGAGTTTGGAGTGCAGCAGTTTCAAAATCTGCTTGTGTTCACTAAAGACTATTCTCTCATGACACAGAAGTCCCATCCATTTACTATTGCTTCCTTTGCTCACTGCTAACAGCTGCTCAGCTGCCCAGGATGGACAGTCTGAAAATCAACCTTAAAAACAGCTCTTGCCTGCATCAAGGACTCGATTCCAAGCACCATAATATGGAACGAGATAGAAGAGGGAATCCACAGTCATGGGAAAATTTGCTCTGCTGGGCAGCAGCATGGCCTAATGTCAAAACAAGCCAATAATGAAACTTCGCAAGGACTTTCAAACCAAGCTCTTCCCACACTTCATTCCTTCTAATACCCTGCTACAGTGTCCTGAACTTCTGCTATAAACGCAAGCAAAACCAACAGGGCTCTAACATATTAATCTATCAGTATCATTACCAAAAAAAACCCCAAATATGCACACAAGAAAATATGACAGTTATAGAGCAGCAGACTCATTTGGGTTTTCAGCATCTAATGGACAGCAAGGTTAGACAATCCTGTCCAGAGAAGCCACAAGATAAGGCAAAGAATCAACTCCAGTAAGGCCACTGATTTAACTAAAGTAAATCTGCCAACATAATTGAATCTAAGAATTACCTCTAAGCTAATCTGTTTGTGCTATCAATAAGCCTCTTAGCTGGTCAACTATAAGCAGGATGACTATATGGCATGATGTTTTGCACTGTAATCAATAGGCTCCAATAAAAACAGAAGTATTGATGATTCAAAGTTCAAATAGAGGACAGTTTTAGACAAAGAATACTATCGGTGAATTTCTGAAATTTACTTCGGAAGCATCATGCTATTCACTACAAAGTAAAATAAAAGTGTTTGTAAACTCATAACTATCTCAGTCAAACCACAGAGTAAGCAGGAGGGCTTTGAATCAGACACCAATTGGTATCTTGGAAAGCCTACATTAAAAGGAAGGTCATTCTCAAGATTTTTCTCTCTCCAAGTAGTACTGATCCCACAAATGAGGACACAAAATTGAGCCCTCCATACAGGTGCAGCATTCCAAGGTGTCAGTGGCACTGCCTGTGGAGTTTTAATGATACATGCATGACCAGGGAAACATACCTACACAGCCCAGGCACTGCAGACCACAGCCCAATTTTACAGTTCCAGCCTTACACAGCTTCATACAATAACTGAGCTGCCTACAACTGACAAGCCATCACTGTCATTTAGTGACTAGAAAGTAGTTCTCCTACCTACTATGTTCTTACAATAACTCTGAAAGCCACTTGGTGTGCAGTCACTACCAGAATCTGTTCCTTTTCACAGCCTTTCTGAAGAATACAAGTGACAATCTCACTCCCAGCAGAATTAAGGAACAACATGAGCATCACATGATGCCACGAGGGGATGATGCCAGTATGCCTTTGGTCATTTTACGTGAAATTTAAACATATTTATTCTTGAATATTGATTTTGGTGGCAACACTAAGCTTCTTACAGAGGCAGAACTGCCAGGTACATGTGGAGAAAAGGAATAGTTCAAAAAGAAAAACAGAACTAGTTGTAAAAGCCTACCTGTCAACAACATTCTTCTGACCAACAGGCAAAAGCACAGCTCCTATTTTCATATTGTGGTTATCAGAACTCCCAATAATACATACCAGTTCTACCAGTCTGGCTGTCCTTGCATTAGTACGGAAGTATTGGGAAATAAGTGTGTGAAATAAAATGACAGTTTTGTAAGAGTTAAAACAGGGTTATTCAAAGATATACCAATTAAGTACCCAGCCTAATATTGGAAAGTTATTAGAGCAGGCACTCATTTTTACTGAGGCAGAGGGAAAGCTATATGGTTCAAAATTTTAAGTAAAGAATCCACAATTCTCTGCAGATTAACAATAAACCACCAATCTTGACTTGAGTATCACTCACAACATACAGACAACACAAAACAAATTATGTCCTACAAATGCTACTTCTGGTCCTGGCAGAAGGAGCACTAAACCACCCCAACTCTGGAAATAACAAAGTTTTAAAGACTTAAGAAAGAAATGTGTTCCAAACAAATGTAACTCATACGTTCCCTTCTTGCTTAATTACCCCTCCTCTCCAACGAAAATTTTAAATAACTTAGGAAAACGTTATGAAGAAAAATATGTAGCTGTTAGAAAAGGTAAAAGTCTTGGGTTTAACCTCTTGCCTTTCAATATTGCAGATGCTGCCTCAATAGCACTCATTCTGAGAATCCTTTCTACGGAGCTATTTCAAGAAAAAAGTATTCTGCATTCAGTTTACAGTCTATCACAGCAGACAGAGTGGGAAGTTTAAACATTTTTCCTTTTCAGTATTATAGCAACAACGGTAAGAAATAATAATATTGATCAAGTACACATTTAAAACCAGAATATTTAATCTGTACTAATTTCTGCCATACTAATCTCATTATTCTATCCCAAAGAAGATTGGCTAGAGTATAAATAAAATCCTCAGAGCACACTGCAAGACTAGGATCAAATTACTTCTACAAAAGCCGCTGGTAATCTGTTACAGGAGACAGAATGCGTGAAGCAGCAAGGAGCTCAGGCATGAGCTGCAGCAGAGAAGAACAGCAGGAGTTCCCACCAGTTCCAGGCAAGTCCTTCCAATCTGATCTTGCTCTCTGGTACATGCAAGCTCACTTACTCCTATCAGCTCTCACCAGTGGTCCACAAACGGTCAGAGTGCCATGTTAACATACAGTAATATCCATGGCAAAACTTGTGCATCACATCCTGGTCCTGCTCCTTAGCCAGGACTCTGGATTCAACTAGTGAGATGCTCAGAGGCTGCTGCAGCAGCTGGACATTTCACTGGGATTTTAAGCACCCACATATCAAACATGGGGCACCACATATATAAATGCACGTGCCTAATCACTTTAATGCTTCCTTGGCATACTGTTGCGCTGTCCAGTGCTCTAAAACAGACACCAAGTTCCAGCATGAATTTTTTGTTCATAACTGAACAAAAGATGAACAGATGATTTTTGTCTGGTATGTGATTTTTTTGCACTAGATCCAGAGATCCTACCTCTTTCCACTACTATCATCCACCATGCAGTTCAATCTGCTGGCAAGTGGGAGTTCTTTCATGCAAGAGAAAGAAACTTTTGTTTTACTTCAAAAAAAATTTAAATTCTATACATTCTATCTTTCACACAGTCATCTGGTCTTCACTTAGTTCACATTAAAAGCTGAAAACTCTTGGCCTCCATTAGGATTTTTATCATCCTGGTTTTCCTTCCTTGCAATGATGTTCATTAAAAACCAGAGAAATAAGCTTAATAGCTTAATATAATTTTCTTATTGTCATCACAGGTTGCTCTGACACAGTTAAAACAGTTACAGTGCCTCAGAGAAGGCACAGTTTTGTGGGTTTGGAGACAACACTCCCTCCTCCAGGCTTCTTCTGGTAACTCCAAAAGAGCCCTACTAGGACGAACATGTTTAAACCCGGAGTAATTCCAGCACAGGCAGAAGGCAGGGCACTACAAACAGTACATACAACTGTGTACACACAGCAGTATAACAGGCACATATGGCAAACTGGTCATCATAACTGTTGTCTGGTTTGGTTTTGTTTTAAGTTTTTTTGCTGTTGTTGTTGTTGTTTTGGGGTTTTTTGTTTTGTTTTTTTTTTTCCTGTTGCTTTCCTGATTGCAAAAACCATTACACCCACGACTTAATCTCAGCGGACTGAAAGGTTCAAATAAGGTTACAGATTGCAAGGCAGAAAAAAGTGTCCACACGGAGACTTCTCCTGAAGTCGGAGAGAGAGAGAGAACATGAACCCTGGCTCCCATTCTTTAACAGAAGTTAGATTTCTTTGGAAATTTCCTAACTCTTCCCTAATTTTACCTGAAAAAACTTTACGTATAAATGAAGTTTCAAAATCATCAGATGCAAACCAAAAGAGGCACCAAGATCTCAAACTTGATAAAAACCATAATGGAATATTTTAGCAATTTTAAATAGCAGAATACTGCCAAAAGCTATCCATAATCCCCAACGCCGAAGAAACCAAGTCAGTATTTGCAGGTCCCTCTGCGACGGCTAGAAAGCTATTTCTGCATGCGGGGGCCCTTGTATCTGAAAACAGCAGCAGTTCAGCTGTAAATAATGCAGAGGCACAATTCTGTGAGCGATTCTTAACCTTCAGTACGCAATTCTACTCGTGCTTCTTTCCTTTAAGGGGGCGGAAGGGACAAAAGAGCACAAGCNAGCTCCGGGCTCTCCAGCGGCACCCGGGGACCCCTCCGGCCGGGCGGCGGCACACGTGCGGCGGCTGCCGGGCGCTCTCCGCCGCCGCTGCCGGGCGCGGGGCTCCTGCGGCCGCACAGCCTCCTCAGGAGGCGGAGCGACGCCCGCCGCCGGCGGGGCAGCAGGAAGGGGCGGGAGGCACGGAACGCCGCCGACGGCCACCTCGGCGGCCGCTGGCTCGGTAAGCGCAGCGCTCCCTTTCCCGCCCCCCGGAGGCCATTACCTCATGGCCCAGCCCTGCTGCGGAGGAGGGGCCGAGCGTCGCCCGGCAACCGGCCCCCTGCCGCGGGACGGGCTGGGCAGGCAGGGTACGAGGATGTCCGCGGCCGGAGAGGTTTGGGGGTTTGGGGCCGTGCGGAGCAGCCCGAGCGCGGCCGCGGGCAGCACTGCCCGGCTCTGCTCCCACAGCTCCCGGCACACGCACAAGCGATCTGGGCTGGTTTGAGAGGCGGAGAGGGCAAGAATGATTACGGGATGTATTAAACACCAGAAAATCCTCAAAGGAAAATATTTACTATGAATGTCTCATATACAGAGAAAAGTCTCAAGTTCTTTTCCAATCTTTTTGATGGTGCCCCGCAACAGGACAAAAAACAATGATCATAAACTAAATCACAAGAAGTTTCACCGCAACATGAAGGAGAACCTCTTCACGCTGAGGGTGGCAGAGCACTGAAGAGGCTGCCTGGGGAGGGTGTGGAGTCTCCCTCCCTGGAGACATTCAAAACCCTCCTGGATGCATTCCTGTGTAACCTGCTCTAGCTCACTCTACCTCGGCAGGGGCTTGGACAAGATGATCTCCAGAGGTCCCTTCCAAACCTATCCTGTGATAAATGTAATAATTATTAAAGGAAAAAAAAAGTGAGAAACCTAGAACAAATCAGAATTTCATATATTTATTGGAGGAAGGTTTGATTGGTTTTGTCTGCCGGCAAGGGAGTAATAGAACTGCATTCAAGGTTACAGCTGGTAAGACAAAAAAAAAAAGTTGCAGTCATGCTCGTGGTGACAGGATTCCAGAAGCGTGGAATAACCTCCAGAGAGTGTAAATGAATTCAGGGTTCGACCCCGAATAATCCAGAAAAAGAAATGATCCAACCCTTCACAGATACAAACAAAGAGAATCCCAGATCGGGATGTAGGCTTTTGGGTGATGGAAAAGAGAGGAGAAATATTGCGAGGGCCAACAGGATTCTCAGGCAGCTGCCTTCTGAACAGGCGTGTCTACAGAGCAAATCTCCAGCTAGTGATTTAAATGGGGCATGTGAGTCAACCTAAATGCTTGGTGTTGCTGCCAAAAGGAACAGGCTTCTCTCCCCACTTCTGTGGATGAGCCAGGCACTCCTGGTTTTCCCAAGGACTGGCTCTGCTGCTTAGGATTCCTCAGTGACTCTGTTTACTAACCTCACACAGAACTAACTGTATTTTTTCCATGTCGGTTTTCTGCCCCATTAGTGAGCTGAACTGATTCACCCTAACATCATAGAAATATCAGGAGTGAGCACAAAAGATGAGCTGAAACCATTAGTCTGGGAGGAAAGGGACCCACCCCTCTGGTAACCTTGCACCCTTAAATCATCTCAGTAGTCTCATCTAAATCCTCCCTAAAAGAGAAAGTTCATTTACTGCTAAGAAGTCTAACAACACAGTCTAACATCACTAAAGTGAAGTCTAACATCACTAAAAAGGTTGGTGCCTTCCTCTTCTCACCCTTAGCTGAGTCCTCCCATTGCTCCCTTTGTGTCCGATCTTGAATACGTGCGATCCTTGCCAGTGGGCAAGCTAAATCAGGAGGGTTCTATTCTGATTAATACTGAAACAGCTAACTATGCAGTCAAATGAGCGACAGAGATTGCATAAGAGAGGAAACAAGACTGGGAGGTTGCAAAAGATGGATGGAGCCCCAAAGCAGCAGCTGGAAACTTGTTTTAATATGTAACATAAGGCTGAGACAGTAGTGAGGACTAATGGTCTGTACAGTGAAGGAGAAGTAATTTTGAGGAACGAGAGTTTGCTCTGTGCTTTACATACTATAAATGAGAAGCAGAAGGGCTTAAAAAAGAAAAGAGCTTTCAGTTCCAAAAAAACAGAGGAAGACACAGAACAGAAGCACCTTGGAATCCAGCCCAGGAAGAAAATCAAATGCTGAGGAAAAAAAAAAAAAAAACGATAAGGCAGGCAGAGGAAAAACCAGGAAGCAGAAAAGTGAATATCCACACCAACTACAGCGAGAAACAAGTGTCCATGGTTGTAGGTTTCTTATTGACAAGAACCAATTGACCTGTTATGTCTGTAAGGAACAAGGATTTGAAATGTACTGCTGAGACTGAAAAGACTCTTTTTAAAGTGAGCAGAAGTCCTTCACAGTGGGAGAAATGGCAATGACACACACCACTTACATCCAAACACAGTACGTGGAAAAGAGAATTTGGGGCTATGGGATTGCCAGCCCTTGCATACAAGGTGTACATCTGTACACTGGTCATACGGCATAGTAGCAATTGTTTGGTGGTGTTGTACCAAATCCTCCTGATGATTTTTTAGTCATGTGGTGCTATAGTATACATAAGCATACTCTACTGCATTTCTATCACCAGTTCAATTTATCCACCTAATAATTCCAAAGCTGGCAATTGACATCATAACCAAATACTTGCAAAAAGTTTCCTAGATTTCTCTGCTCTCTTTCCATTTTCATTATCTTTTCTGTTTCTTCCTTCTTTTTGATTTTACCATATATGATATTGTCATCACGTTATTTTCATATTCATTCTCAGTGTTGCTCCCCTGATTACATCCCTAGAAGAAATTTTATTTCTGCCCTGCTAAAATACAGCACCTTTCAAATGTGCTTTTCAGTGAGCATGCTGTTGTTTTTCTTGTATTCCTCACCATTTGCCATCCGTAGAATCTCCTTTATAGGCCCTGTAAAGCAATCAAAGAATACAATAAAAGCTTTAAAAGCATTTGAAACCAGTTTAAGAAATCTCTGGTTAGTTTGCCAGCTGAAGAGTCCAATCGCAGCTACAATTGTGGGGTAAAGAATTCTAATCTCAGAGAACAAACTAATTCCAGTGGGCATTAACAAGTGGTTGGAGAGAAAAAAAAATCTCTTAAACATACCCTGTATTTCTGAATAGCTGTAATGGAGTTAAAAAGAAAGGAGTTGCAGTGCTTTCTCTTTTTGTTCTTCCTGCTTGTACCTGGTGTTACTGGTCCCATTTCTCACACTTTTATATCAGCGTGAACTAAGTAATGCTGCAAATCCTTTAAAAAAGATCTATGAAGTGTCTGCACAACACTGCCTGTACAATATCGTTTCTCGTTTAAATGACATTTTTTGTAAAGCTGTCATTGCTTTTACCTGAATATCAAAACACACAGATACTTGTACGTTGTCTTACTGAGCACATGAAAATTATAAATGTAAGTACTTTTGACTGATTTTTTTCTTGGTTGATGTTTGGGGGTTTTGTTGTTTCAAAGGGATTTTTTTGTTTATTTATTTGTTTTGTTTTACAAGACATTATGCAATGCTATCTTGCTGGAAGAATCAAATCAGCAGAAAAGCTTTTCTTGTTCAGAGCTCTGTGCTTCTTTCAGCTAGCATCAGGCAGCATCACTTCCCTTTCTTCCTGTACAGGGGCTGCATCTTTCAGGAGCAGTACCAAATTATGGAATTGGCCTGAAGTGTCATTCTGACTGTGACCTAAGGAGAGCTGATGCTGATTTGAAAAAGAATGCATGGAAAATGAGAGGCTAAATAAAAAACAAATTTAAAAGTAATTTTATGGACCAGCTAAAGCATAAACACAAGCTGAGGAGAGAAATAAAATGGAGATGAAAAGATTTTAAGGAGAAAACTCATAAAAATTGCCTGCATAGTGGACCATAAAGAATAATTATGGCAGAAGAAACATTATTCCAGATTTTACAGTTTGAGGAAAAAAAAACAACAAATGGAGGCAAACAGTGACTCAGAGGATGGGGTTTTGCATATATTTTGCAATAATGAGATGCAAGTTGGAACAAATAGTTTGTAAAGATCAGATTAGCATTTTAAGTGAAGTTAAATACACAAACAAAGAGGAAATTAAATGTAAGATAGTGGGATAATGAAAATGTGCCAGGCATGCATTTTGCAACAAAAAGGAAAAAGCCCGTGTAATCAAGCAAAGTCAAATGAAAATTACACCATGGAATGATGATAACACTTTTAATCAGAATATTAATCAGAAAGCAAAAGATATCCTGAGTATGCAGTCTGAGTTTTCAGAATATGCAACATGAAAGCCACTGCTTGCTGCTGAAACAGTGAATTTGTATGTGTGATGAAGAAGCATGACTCTTGTGTGAATACAAACTGCTGGATGTAATTGAAGAAAATGGGATGTTCTCCTGACATGTTATACCTAGAACAGATGAAAATAATTCAACCAGTATAGCATGCTTTACACACTATCTATTGCATTAGAACAAGGAATAGTTTGAATATTGAAATACACACAAAAATAAATAATTTTACATAATCTCAAAATTACGGAAGGAGAATGGCAGTCACTGAAAAAGCAAAATATTGACAAGGCCTATTCAGCTTCCCTGTCTCAGCAAAACAGTCATCATTGTATTTTGGAAGCCTTAGGTATTGAGAATGCTGTTAGAAGTGAACCTTACAGCAGAAGAGTATCAACTCTGCCAGCCAGGCTCACAAAGCCAGTTATCAGAGGTGATTATACTCAGGAATGTGATATGAGAAATACCTGGCAGAAACTGGTAGTTCATTACAATTAACCCCATCTCCTTAGCAGTTAATACATACAAACAAACAAACAAACAAACAAACAAGAAGTTGGTCCTGACTACCGTATCATATACAGAGAAGTTGCTGATTTCCCAGGGAAACCAAATTATGTTTGGAAGGTAAAAATACCTTGTAATATGCCAACCTTTAAAGGTGTTAACTCAGAGAGTATTAAAATTTAAAGCATATCGCACCACATCTCTTTCCAACCTTAGACATATGCAAAGCATTGAGACCATGACAGAGGAAAACACAAGCATGGCATACATGTAGTACTGGTGACCTTACAAGTTGATCCAGTGAGGTGAGATTAGGAGCCTTGTTATTGTACAAGAAACCACTAGTAGTTTTTTTTGCCTCACCAGTGAAACAAAACACAAACTGTTTCGCAATAATGTTTCAAAAGTGTAGAAGATAACTCTTTCATTGAGAAAACAAATTTTCAAACAAGAATCCCAGAAAGCAACTAAGAATTTGAAAAGTCACTGCTATTTCCAAATATCAGAAATATATGATACTAAAACAGTAACATTTGAATTCATTTAATGAATTTGAGATGGACCAGTAAGTACAACAGAGGTGTACCAGAAAACCAAGGTGTATTGATAATATCATATCAAAATGATAATACACATATTAATGTTACCACAAAATACAAAAATAAAGAAGAACAAAGTTTCATTCAAATCATGAAAATACGTGCCAGTTTCAAGAGGATGTTGGACAATAATATGAAAATAAAAAGCACAAGATAAAGATGTGCCCATGTCCACCATTCTGTCAAAAAGATCAAACACCAGAAAAGCAGCTCTATACACTTCCCAGGAATGGCAGTACTGTCAAGGCAAATGGAACATAAGAGTATTTTATTTCAGCAACTGAATCATCATACCCTAGATGCCGAGAATAGAAATTCTCTTGAGAATGGGGTCAGTCTGGAATAGAAATAAACACCATGTACTAACAAGATAGGATAGAGCATGAGTAATCATAATATCTGGAAAAAAAAAAAAAAAGAAAAGCTAGTATATATGGCAAAATAGAACTGTACAGCATTTTCAATAGGCATTAGAGCAGACTGAAGAACACATGTTACAAAACATGGAAACACCTTAAAATTATAGGCTACTATATTTTTATATATAGTAGAAATTAGTCTTGAGAACCAGGCAAAATGTCAGAGGCTTATGCAGTACCCATTGAGGGTAGAGCAGTGAAGTGTTTAAGCATGCCTGAACTATGTGCTTGCAATCACGAGATCTCAGTTTGCTTTAAATTAGATCATATATTTATTTGAGAACAAGAATTTGATTACATTTGACTGTCCCATCTAATAGCCAGGCAAATAGCAAGGCTGAGTTTGCTGCACAGATTGCTAGGAGTATTGAAGTGGTGCAAACAGGACTGAGAATATTTTGCATTCCGTTCTTGAATGTTGAAAATATTCCCACAGAAAAGTTCACTGCAGTTGAGTACAGTGCTTGAAGTCATGTTTGATAACAGGATAAAGGAGTAACAGAATGAAATGGTAAGTAAATGGCCAAAGATAAGAGTCTTATAATTACAACCCTGATTTGTATTTGTAATACTTTATTTCTGCAAGATAACTCTCATACTTGAAGCAACATGTTTGAAGAGAGAATCCTCCATTCTTACACCAAATCAAAGGGAAAATTCCTCATTTGGAGTGTATTGAAACTGTGCACTGAGATAGTAAGAAATATACAGATGTAATGAAATGTGTATCAACAATAAAAAAGTGGGTTGGAAAAAAAGGTGGTATAAGTCAATATGTCTGCTTTTAATTATACTGATTTTTTTTTACCATGGAGACATTTAATTTCAAAAGCTATAAATCTCTGGTTCAATTGTTACTAAAAAATTTTTAGTGTGTTTCTCTTGCTCTATTTTGTAGTGCTATTGCCACTATTATATTAAGATTTCAACAGACTTTATTAATGTTAAAGTTCATACAATCTCACTCCCCCAAAATGGGGTATTTACCCCCTTTACATAAAAATAATCCCTAACCTGGACTAATTTAACAGAAAGCGTACATATGCCGAAACATGAGAAATCTGGAAGAAATTACAGTAACTTGATAGCTGTTGTGGCTTAGTTTTATCTTCTTGGACAGGGACAATGAAATTGACTGTTTCTAAGATAAGTGGCCTTGAACTGCTGCCAGGACTTGTGTGCAACTAAGCTAATACTCTATTCCTTCTTCTTTATATCAGTTATTCTTATCACAACCACAGATAAAACACACATTTTTCTGAAACCTAAATAAATCCCTCTTCAAAGCATACTTTTCTTGTGCTTATTAATAGAAAGTGATGTCTATTTATGCATCTGGTTTATTTATATCTAGTCAACTATTCATTTACATCAAAGAAAGAATAGAAAAAATATATTACTTGTGCAGCTTCAAAGCTGTAGCTTCATTGATAATTACAAGTCACCTCTGCAATTACTGAAACCTTACAGCGTAAAATGGGACAGAGCACCAATTTTCTCAGCCTATCTTCATAGGGGAGGTGTCTCTGTCTCAGTCCCCTTATCACTTCATGCCTTCCCTGGACTTGCTCCAACACTTCCATATCCCTCTTATTTTGGAGGCACCAGAGCTGGATGCAGCACTCCAAGTACGGTCTCAGAAGAACAGAGAGTACAGGGACAGAATCACCTTCCTCGCCCTGCTGGCCATGTTCCTTTTGACACAGACCAGGATACTTCTGGCTTTCTGGGCTGCCAGCCCACACTGCTGGCTCATGTTGAATTTTTTGTCAACAATAAAGAGGGGTTTGGGTTGTTTTTTCCCTTTTCAATATTACAGGGGTTTAAAATCATACTGAAGTCTTCTCGAGAGTGGGAGTAAAAAACCTGACCATCTGTTTTCATGCTGCCTAGAAGAAACATTGAATTCTTCCTCTAAGTGTACTACTTTTATCAATATTGGTTGAAATGATCAACGGGTTTAAACCTGTTAGGAGGTCAAAATAAAGGTGAGACAATGAGAAAAAACAGAACTCTTTACAGTTTGCTCTAGAGCAAATGTTTTTAAATGTTTTGTTAGAATCACAGAATGGTTTGAGTTGGAAGGGACCTCAAAGACCATCTAGTTCCAACCCCCTGCTGTGCCCAACCTTTCACTATACCAGGTTGCTCAGAGCCCCATCCAACGGGGCTTTGAACAATTCCAGGGATGGGACATCCACAGCTTCTTTGGGCAACCAGTGACAGTGCCTCACCACCCCCACAGCAAGGATTTTTTCCCTAATATCTAATCAAAAGCTACTTTCTTTCAGTTTGAAAGCCCTTGTCCTGTGACCACAGTTCCTGATGGTGCCCAAAAGAAAAGGAATTTTTCAAGGGACTTACAAAAACAGAACCAGACAAGAAAAAAATGAAAGAGAAAATCAGATCCCCATAGGATGCAAAACAAGTGAAAACTCCACGTTATTGTTAAACACAGAAAACGCTTGTTTCAAGAGCTAAATTTTGTCACGAGTAAAGTGTCCCTCAATTAAGCACTTGCAAAAGGCCATGGCAGGGCTGGGGACGCTACCTGCCGTTTTGACTGCGGAGGTTGCCTAGAGCAGCCCCACCAACACAGGTTGCGGCGGCAGCCACACCTTTCCCGACGGACGCGCCAGCCCCTGGCGCTCCCCCCCCCAATATCCGGAACGCCCCCCCCCCGCTCGCCGCCCGGTGGTCCCGCCCTGGCGTAGGCGCCCCTTAGCCCAATGGGGCTCCACTCTGCTTCCGGCGTCCTGCGCCGTCTCCTGGAAACGGGCGTGGGGTGGTGACCATCCGAGTAGCGTGCGGGGGGTGCGGAGACGCAGCCCGGTGGGAGCTGGCTGTGCATTCCGGCTGGAATAAAGGACAGCAAAACTCTGCAGGTCCCGGAGTCAACCTGCCTGCTGAGCCAGTTCCTTTCTCGCTTGTGTGTATTTTGTGGCGTGCAGGGACGACTGCCACCGGGGCATGGGAGACTCCGTCCCGAGGGCGGGGCTCCGCCGCTTCGGTTGATGGCGGCGGTGTGGCGGTGGTCCATCCCTCGCCGCACTACGGCTGTCGTTCCCATCCTTTCCCGCCGGGTGCATCCCCTGCACACAGGTACGGCTGTCGTTCCCCCTCTTTCCCGCTGGGTCCATGCTCCGCACACAGGTGCGGCTGTCGTTCCCCCGCTTTCCCGCCAGATCCATCCCGCACACCGGTGCGGCGGTCGTTCCCCCTCTTTCCCGCTAGTTCCATCCCTGCGCACAGGTACGGCTGTCGTTCCCACCCTTTCCCGCCAGGTCCATCCCGCACACAGGTGCGGCGGTCGTTCCCACCCCTTCCCGCCGGTCCACTCCCGCACGCAGGTATGGCTCTCGTACCTTTCCCCCTTTCTCGCGCACGTTTGCGGCCGTTACCTGGCGGAGCGCGCGCGCCCAGCGGTCCCTCACCCGGTCCCTCCCCCGGTCTCTCACCGCCCTCTCGCTCCCTCCGCCGCCGTCCCTCGGCCCGAGTGCGGGAGCGGGCCCGGGGCGGGGCTGGAACCTCCCGCTGGAACACTCCTGAGAGCTCACGGCTCCCTCCCCTGTGCTGCAAGCGCGTCGGGAGGCGGCTGTGTCTGCGGGCTCGCCGTGCAGCGCCTCAGGCCTGGCCGCTCCCGACAGAGCTGGGAACGCAGGAGATCGCGAGTCGTGCACGGACTCCTCGGTTCGGAGTGGTTTTGGCCACTCCCTCGTAAAGAAGAGTGAACTGCGTCTCCTTGGTGTGTGCTGGTACTGTATCCAGCCCAGAGCAAATCAGTTCCCTTGGGGCCTGGAGACTACTGCTTTGAGTGCTTCTGTGGAGTTTCACACCTGCTTCGTTACAGAAGGTGGCTTGGGAGACTTACATGACGGCTTTCTTACCTCATCTTTTCACTTTTTATATCGGTTTATTTGATCTCTTTTTACTTTCATGTCAAAATCTGTCTGTTTTGTGTGTCAGAGAAGCTGTGGGTGTCCCATCCCTGGCAGTGTTCAAGGCCTGCTTGAACGGGACATTGAGTACAGTGTTCTAGTAGGATGTGTTCCTGCCCACAGCAGGGGCACTGGAACAAGATAATCTTTAAGGTACATTCCAACCCAAGCCATTCTATGAATTTATGATTCTATACTTCGTTGGTTTATGTACTGAAATAAAGGCATAGTCATTACTCTTGAGAATCAGAGACTATTCTCTTTTCCCTGTAGCCTCTTGCATTTTTACAGATATACTTTTTAGAATTTTTATCTACTAGCCTATCTATTACTTTTTAAATAAGATGTTGGAAGTGTAAAATTCACCTGTTCAAAATTTTGATTACATTTCCTGAGAGGAGGTCTTCTGTAAAGTAATTATATTCAGTCTTTCTGGAAGTAGGGAATCCCTATTCATTATAATTGGGAGAGTGAATACATGAATGACCATTAAATTTGAAAGTTCCCCTTTCTCCTCTTCTCTTTAGGTATATTTGTTTATGAGACCAATACCATGTTTCCAGTCTGTTGCCTGTGAAGCATCCTAAAGCATGGAGAACTTTGTTTTGTATGAGGAGATTGGAAGAGGAAATAGGACAGTTGTTTATAAGGGAAGAAGAAAAGGAACAATTAATTTTGTTGCCATTGTTTGCAGTGATAAGTGCAAGAGAGATGGAGTAGCAAACTGGGTAAGTAATGGGGTTTCTTTTCTAGCTAAATTTGGGAAAAAAACACAGCCTACAAAATTCTGGTAGCACAAATTATAGAAAAGTGCCATGTGTTTTTTTATATGGAGTCACATTTAGGTAAGCTTCTCAAGATTTTAAGTTCTAATTCTTTAAATGCAGTCTTCTTTTAATGTATATATTTCTTCATGTGATTTTACTGGTTTTTGGATCACATACATAAACCTATGTTTACAGTCTTACTGTTTCTGTAATGTGTCAGTGAACTTGTAAAAATAGTTAAATGTGGTGGTTTGCTTTATTTTGTTATTAGTTGTGCAAATCCAATGGTAGCAGTAACTTCCAGCGTACAATCAATTTCTTACCTAGCAAGAAGAAATTATTTTTGATGAAAGAATACCATTTAAGTTAGATCAATTCTGTTTTGTAAAACCTTGGCAAAGCTTTAAATATGATACTTTCTGGAAAGGAAACTGATACAGTTACACAGTTCAAATATTTTATTTTTTCAGTAGGTACATTTTGTTTCTGTAGTGGGTTAAACTTGGCTGGATGCCAGCTTTGGTTCCCACCAAAGCTGCTCTATAACTCCCTTCTTCAACTGGGCAGGAGTCAGAAAACACAATGAATGGGTCAAGATAAGAGCAGGGAGAGATGACTCACCAATTGCCTTCACAGGCAAAACAGACTCGATTTAGGGAAAGTAATTGAATTTTTTGCCACACTAATGGGAAATAAAACCAAATTTTAAAACACCTTTCTCCCACTGTTCCTTCTTCCTGGGCCCAGCTTTACTCCCAATTTTCTCTGCATCCTCCCTTGCCAGAGATGCAGGGAGATGGGGAGTGGGGTCAGTTCATCAGACACTGTCTCTATTGGTCCTTCCTCCTCATGCTCTTCCCCTGCTCCAACGTGGGGTCCCTCCCAGGGGAGACAATCCTTCACAACCTTCTTCAATGTTGGTCCTTCCCACTGGCTGCCGTTCTTCATGCACTGCTCCAACGTAGGTCCTTTCCACAGGGTGGACTCTGTCAGGAAAAGGTTGTTCCAGTGTAAATTCCCATATGCTTACAAGTCCTACCAATAACCAGCATGGGCTTCTCTCTCCATGGGTCTGCAGGTCCTTCTAGGAGCCTGCTCCAGCACAGACTTCTGACAGTCACAATCTCCCTAGAGTTTCCACCTGCTCTAGAGTGGGTTCCACAACAGGCTGCAGGTGGATCTCTGCTCTGCCATGGACTTTCATGGGCTGCAGAGGAACAGCTTTGCCTCACCGGCCTTCACCAGGGTCTGCAGGGGAATCTCTGCTCCAGCTCCTGGAGCACCTGCTGTCCTTCACTCTGCACTGATCTTGGTCTGCAGGGTTGTTTCTCTCACACGTTTTCACTACTCTCCCCTGCTGCTGTTGCGCAGGAGTGTTTTCCCCCTTTTTAAATGTTATCCTGGTGGTGCTGCCACCATCACTGATGGATTGGTGTTGGCCAGCAGTGTGTCTGTCTTGGAGCTGGCTGGCATTGGCTCTGTCAGACGCAGGGGATGCTTCCAGCAGCTTGTCACAGAAGCCAGTCCTGTAGACCTTCCCACCTGGATACCAAAACTTTGCCATGCAAAACCAATAGTGTTTCATATTCCCTGTCATTGTTTCAATTATCATCAGAAGTTTTTGTTCTTAGAAGTGTATTAGTTTTACAAATCTCTTGGGGATACCTTACATGCCACTCTAGCAAGAAACAGAGGCTTCTGTAGAGATTAGGCCATGTAGGTGTTGTAGAAATACAGATTTTTGGAGTCTCTTGAATGGTTTTCCTTATAAGATCAAGAATGATGAAAAAGCTTCTTTTTGCTTCCTCTTGCTGTGTCATCTCATTTGTATTCCTGTTGAAAAAAAAAGATGTAGGAGTGCAAGTTTGACTCCAAATTCTGATTTCCAGTTACTGTTTTAGTGGTGCAGGAAGGTTAAATAGTATTTGTAATTTTGAGTTGGGAACTTACTGATTTTTTTTTTCTGTATTTTAAAAACAGATGAGTTGGGCAGGCTCTGTGAGGAAGGTTATCTTTTCTCAACATACATGTAACACAAAAATATTTGAAGAATAATGTTAGTGCACTAGAAAAGGCAAGAGAGCAAGTAGTTAATCTAGAGTAGATTGTATTGTTTCTTATTCCCATGCCTCAACTCCATACATATATATATATATATATATGTCTTTCCCCCACCTAAGTATGTTAAAAACTTCACTCTAGGTTCGTCTGACACAGGGACTCGCACATAAGAATATAGTGACATTTTATGAGTGGTATGAAACAAGCAACTATCTCTGGCTTGTAGTGGAATTATGCACAGGTAAGATAAGCTCAAAAGGTGAACATTTATAGAGTAAGTATTTATAAAAGATTTCTTACAGTTTCTTTACAACAAATGCTTAGATCTTTGAAAAAAAGCGTAATTATCTGATTATTAACTGGAGAAACCTGTTTATATGTAAAAGTGGTTTTGCTCTTGGAAACATTTTTAGAAATCAATTGAAATCATGCTTCTTCTCTGCTTTACTGTATGTGTCTTTGAAAAGTTACTTGAATTACATAATGTTGGTTTTTAAGAGCTGAAGAGAGAAGGCCAATCAGAAGATAAGATAAATTGTGAATAGTCAGAAGGTAGCTCAGTAAAAATTGCTTGAGAAGTCTTCTAAGGACTGGCAGCTTTGACATTCTCTTTTAAAAGACATCAAGGAGCAAATCAAGCTATAATGTACTAATGACTTAATATTGTTCAAATTAATTTTTAATCAAAGGGCAATTCAGCAGCAAAAGTGAATTATTTCAATTCTTTTCATATTCAGTGTAAGTATTTTGACTTCCATGTTAAAATCATAATTTGGGAACACTGAGAACCCAGAACTGCATTAAGTGACTCACTTAGTTTTGATAAGTTCTTATCAATCTATTAAAGGAAGCTTGTAAAGCTTTTTTTAATTGTGATGACTGCATGTTTTAAACTTCTGACAGCATGCTTTCTTCCACGTGGAAAGGAAAAAAAAGAACGCAAATAAGCATGTGATACATGTTAAGGTTTTGGTATATAGAGTTCATTTAATAGTAAAAGTCCATGTTACACCCAGCCTTTTTATTTATCCAGAATTCTGTTTGAAAAACTACTGAAGAAGAAAACTTACAAGTGCTGAGAAAACAAGGTCATATTTTTCAGTGATTAAAAGTGATTTTAATGGCTCATAAGGATGCTTTAGTCTACTTGCTTAGTCTAACTTCTGGGTACATATTTAAGTTATTAAACAGGCAGTCTTTTATTGTCGAAAAATTATCAGGTGTTTTACATTGCAGTTTTATAGTTTGTTGCACGGTGAGTGTCTTGGAGCTAACTTACTTATACATAGGATAAGATATGGGTTTCTTCTTAATTTTGAGACTTAATGAGACCTGAAAAATGCTTTTGAAATATGGAAGATTTCTCTCACTTGTCTCAAAGATAGTTTCTGTTATCAGATGCAAAATGTTTCTATGTTGCTGGTTGCACTACTTTTTTTCTTTGTGTTTGGCCATATTATGAATTTATTCTATATGTAGTTTTCTAAATTACATTGAAAGGAACAGTAATTGAGCATGATGGAAAATTCTTTACTACAGCTCTGTAGTATGGACTTGGTTTTAAAGGAATGACTGATTCACTAACCAGCATAAAAAGGCTTAGAAATAAAATAATTTTTAAGATTCAATGGTGCTGAATAATTGGAAGAGTACTGTAATGATGGACTCTGAAAGAAATGGCTGATCAAAAGGAGAAAACATTCAGGAAAATCTTCTATATGATTTGGAATAAAAGATTTAGTATCCATTTCCATGAAAAGCTTTCCTAATCCCCCTTTCATTCAGGGTCCTAAATTTGTGAGTTTTGTTGTTTTATTTTGTTCTCTGTGTGTTTTGTTTTTTGCTTTGTTTTCATTTGGGGTTTTTTTTCCAATCAGCATGATTTGTCTAGGATATAAACAACAGATAGCCCAGGAAACCTATAGATAACTCATGGTATGTAGACTGTGGTGTCAGGCAAACAGACTTGATGCAGCATTAGTAAAGGACCCAATGGGGCTGAGAAAAGAGATTTTGGGCAAGATGGAAATGTGGAGCTCAGAATAGGGAACTGGGATGGGAAGGAAGAGAAAGAAGGAATGAATCTGTGGGAAATGAGATTAGAAGAAATCTAAGTCCTATGAATATTTAGGACGGGAATTACTCAAATGGGATGAGTCTGATGACATAGCTGAGAATCACTGGAAAATGAGGAAGTAGGTGATGGAGGAGGAAGAGAAGTGTGTGAGCTAAGGATGCAGAAACAGTAACTAGTGGGGAGACATGTAGAGAGTGTGAAGCTCAGTGAAGAATACAGGTGATAGAGAATATATGTGAGAGTTATTTGGAAGGCTTTGTAAGTGTAATCTGATCAGAAACAAAGGAAGGGTTGGTAGGAACTTAATGGAGAAGGAGAGTGATGATTTTGGAAGGACAGAGGAGGGTCTCATGTTAGAAGTGCAGAGAGCTGTGATTAGGACTTATTGGTACAGGAAGCTGGGATTTGTGTGAGAAACTTAGAAAGTGATATACAACCAAATAATTTATCTTTTGGATGTAGCTGACCTCAGGACCTCAGACTGTAACACAGTTTTAGTATTTCTGTTGTTTCTGAATTCAGTGGAAAATGGCCTACCCTTAGTTTTAGCAATTGTTCACAGAAGTTGATATCCTGCTGTTGGTATTATTTATTCTAACTTGTGCAGCAGGAATCTGGCTAAGGAATTTCAATAAAATCATGGGGTACTATTACACTGTGAAGTGACACAGTTTCTGGATTTCTTTTTTTCCATTCTGTTTCCTTTGTAAAATAATATTGAAGTAATTTTGAAGTCATGCAGTCAGTTTTATTCAAGATAAAATTAAGATTTTATCACAGTATTGAAAATAATTTTTTGTACATCTTAGATTTCGTAACTATTAGATATCAAGAAATATTTTTAATATCCACTGATTCTGTTTTTTTATTGACACCTTTTGAAGAAGTTTATGTAATTGAGCATTACTTGTGTGATCTCTTCTTTATATCCACATGCTGACTATGTGTGTTTCAGGTGGTTCTCTAGAATCTGTCATTGCTCAGGATGAATGTCTACCAGAAGATGTGGTGAGAGAATTTGGTGTTGAGCTGGTTACTGGTTTATACCATATCCATAAGCATGGAATTATCTATTGTGAATTGAAGCCTAGAAAGGTGAGGAGGGATATTATCTATAGGGACGCTGGATGTTACTTTTCATGCCTTCAGCATTTATTTTGTTATTTGTATTTTACCATTTGGAACAAGTTTACCTCACTTGTGAGGTCAGTTGAGTTTTGTAATATATTTGAAGACAATCAAAGACAAGTCTGTAGCTTGAATATTTTATAATATAATTGATTTCTTTCCCTGGTGTGTATCTGATACAATGTGATATATTCTTTTTGATTTGGTGTACTGGTTTAATTTAATGAAAGATTTTAGTTCTCTGTCCTTGGACACATAAATATGTTATTATTCTGTCATGCTGCAGAATATTTTGCAGTCATAGAAAATGCTAATGAGGTACGAGTAAAGTTAACTAAAGTTTCTTTGTTAATAACCTTCTCTATTATTTGCACCTACCATGGAAATTATCATCTTATTCCTGTATAAAAATACAAGTCTTTATGTAGTTTCTAATTTTGTGTATGTGTGAGTAATTTATGTAGAGGTTTGCCAAAGTCAGTGTTTGTTTTTAATTCATGTAGTCACCAGAATATGACTATAATAAAAAATTTTTGCTTAACAGTAATTGGTTGTGACCTTGATCTGTAAGTGATCGAGTTGCTGTTCTCTGAATCTTTGGTAAAATCTTCCACAATTCTACTCAGTTCCTGTCATTTGTGGACCCAAAAGCACTAAAAATACATGAGTAAAGCATAGTGTAGATGACTCTTCCAAAGAAGAAGGTTGCTGTGAAGTGTTCATTTCAACAGGAAGTAAAATGCTAAAGTTAAAAGGCTTCTTTTGTGCCCCACCTCCGGCTTCTGGCTGAACGGGCTATTTCTCCAAACAAGGTTTTTGGGATTATGAAGTTTTTAGTTGCAAGAATAAGCACTGACTGGCCAGAGAAAACTCTCATCATCAGACAAAATTTATGGAAGTTTCTACTACATAAAATGAGAAAAATTCCTTTTTTTTTTCCTTAAATGAAGCCCTGTTTGGTTTTACTAGACTTTTATTTTCCTATGCAGTTTTACTCTACTTTCTTTTCTCTAGTAACGTCATTGTTTATTTAGATTTAATAATGAGTAAACAGGAGTGCATGTTGAATCTCTTAAGGGTTCTATTGGGGCACTTTTGGTTAAAAGAAAAAAAACTATTGGCATTGACTTGAAAGAAAAACTTCAGTGTTTTTGGTTATAGTGATCCTCTCTATGTACTTAAATGGTTTGAGATTGTGATTATTTTTGTAATAAATTATTTCATATTTCATGTTGGAAATTTCAGTTTTAGTATGTGATACTAGCATATTGGATTGTGTTTCTTCTAATAGATTCTGCTGGAAGGGTCTGGTACTTTGAAATTCAGTTGTTTTTGCTGGGCTAGAGCAGATGGTGAAGACTTGGAAAAAGTTTTTGATTTAGCTGGAGCTGAAGAAGGTGAAGATATTAATGAAAGCATTCCACAAAGACACTTTAAAAATGCAATTCAAGGTATGAGATTTTTACTAGCCAGAATTAACTTACACCAGAGACAGAATGAAAGTTGGAATATCAGTGATTATGATAAAGAAAAATTATTTAGAATTAATCCTGTTTTGTCTCAGAAATTGAGCTATGGAATTATTTATAGACTTTTAAAAAGTTTTTGCTGCAGGTGCTCTCTGTAAGGTCTGGAACCAAATTCCATTAAGTTAATGTTAAAAGAATACAGAAACTTTGTGAAGTATGACACAGAACTCCTGCATCTTTCATTGAGCACTGCACTACTTTCATTGTCCTTTTTGATGCATGTGGTCTAGGGTATTTCTGGCTTGAGGTCAACTCTTTCACTACCTTAAAGAATGATAATTTCATTTTAAAGTCTGAGAAAGTTACTGTGCTTCCATTTCAACAGGCGGATCCATACAAATGCAGTAGACTGCAAACACTGTTATTTTTTTTTCATTGAATAAGAAAAATTCAGAAAATTGTTTTAAATCTTCTGAATATTTTATTAGTCATTATCTTGGAATATCTCACAGACTTCTATTTCCAAGAAAATGATGTCTCATAGATCAGTTACTTTTATCAGAAACAACGGAAGGCTTGGTAATATTTTCTGAGAACAAAGAGAGCTGTCCTTGCTGTCTGCTGAAAGTCCACACTGGAAATAGTAAGACCAATATCAGGTCTTACTTCAGGAAGAAATACAAATTTAATCTCTTTCCTGTTGCTCTTCAGAACTGTTCTGATATGCATGGTAATGACCTTTTGTCATTAAAAAAAAAATTCCAACAAGAAAAGCACTCAAACTTTTTAAGGGACTGTGGAATTGGCATTTTTACTGAACTAGTGTAATTTTTTTAGATATTTTTAAAACCTGATGGGAACTACTGTGGAAATAGGATCTGTGTATTTTATTCCTGTATCAAACAGAAGAGATTTGTGAATAAGCTTCTCTAATTTGATATGTAATGTTTTCATAGTGTTTTAGTGGGAAAATAGCCATAACTATTTAGATCAGTGATTTCAGAGGCTAGCTACCTTGTTTTTTGTAACAGAGCTTTCTAAGTTTGTGAAGGTTTATTTCTTGGGATAGCTTTAAAAAAAAAGAAATCTGAAATCTAATGTAACATAATTATTTCTGTTACTCACACGAGAATGGTTTACCATTCTACTCAAATTGCTTGGCTCTGAAAGCTGTTAAAGCAAATCAAAACATTCTTTGCATTAATCACTGTGTTTGAAAAGTGCAGCACAAGTTAGTTTGGTAATAGAAGTGAAATAAACAACAAAGTAACATATATAATCCTACATAATCCAGTTAAAGTATTGGAGAGAAGCTATTTCCTTTGAAACTACTTACATTTGCTATTTCCGTTTTCTTGTATGTTGAGTGACGATAATCTATAACTCAGTGAAGTTTGGAGAAAAAGTTTGAAGTATTGACAAGGATGAATGCTGAATGAATAATCAAAGTGCATTAATTATACATTCTGTATTTTGTAGGCTTTCCATTTTACACAGCTCCTGAAGCAATAAAGGGAGACAACTTCTGCAAAGCCAGTGATCTGTGGTCTCTGGGATGTTTACTCTATGAAATGTTCTCAGGTTGTAAATTTGTGTATTTATTTAATATCTGTGATAATGGAAACATGGGTCATGGCTCCAGAGTAAATTCTTATGAACTTTCTAGGGAAGTTAGGACATAGAAAAACTTGAGACAGGTTTTGAAGATTTCTTGAAGAACATACTGTGCTCAAAAGACGAAAAGAAGTCTTTATCCAATAATCAGGTGAAGCAATATTGTCAAGCGGTCCTATTGACAACAATACTAACCAATATGTAGGGTTTAAATACTATTATTTAAAATTATGGCACCCTTCAAATTCTGACAGTATAGTGTTTTTTAGCTCCTTGATATTAAACTCTGTGTGCAGTATTTTAACCTTTGAAAAAACTGCCTCACTACTGTAGACCTAGAGTAATTTGGTTCCCTGCACATAAAGTACCCATTAGCTTCAGCTAGAAGGAAGTTTCATCACATAAGAGAATTACACTGCAGCCTTCTTAAACCTTTAGCAAAACACTGATCTTTTGGATCAACATAGCAACACAGATACCGAGATTTCTGCCTTTTCCTGTTGTCTCATTTCTGATTCATACAGGGCTATCATGGTCACCTCCATCAAGCCATCTTTGGTGCCTCTTCTGTCCACAGTTTCTTTTGCTGTTCATGATGAAAGAATTTAATCCAAGATTTAGAATTTAAATTGACAAGAAAACTTGATAAATAGTACTCAGACTGAGATTGTTTATTTCTTTGGATACTTTCTCAGGAAAATGAGCTCATGATAAATCATTGCACCTTCCAACCATTTTGAAGTTTGCCTAATCTGTGAAATACATTTCTGTCTGTAGGAAAACCACCATTCTTGTCAGAATGCCGTTCTGAATTAATAGAAAAAATTTTATCTGAAGATCCATTGCGACCAGGACCAGAGGGTAGAGTTCTGTTATTCTTTAATGGATCAAATCACAGTAATATTTACAAAGTTAAAAGTTTGGTTTGCCCTTTTTCTTCTGAGGCTGGTTGCAGGAATCAGTTAGTTGTCCAAAGTGAATGTTAGCAATGCCTTCCTGTGTTAATTCCTGTTAGTATGAATGCTTGTTTCCCTTTTATGTCCAGAGACATATGTAATTTACTTTTAATTGTTAACACTAAATCTACCTGCTGGGGTGGAGTTTTTGATCTTGGTCATTCTGGGCATCAGTGTTATTCACAAAGATCCTTATACATTAATGACTCTTTTTCAGTTTAAGCAGATTTTAACTCTACTTGATTTCTTCCTGGTGGCTATGTGATAATTGGAGGGTGCTTTTTTCTAAAGTTACAAATAAAATAAAAATTATTAGTTTGATGACTGAGCATTAGTAGTTTATTTGTTTTGGGTTTTTTTTTTTTTTTTTTTTGAGGATTCTTTGAAATGCAGAGTATATATTTAAGATTCTTTATAAATTGAGATTGGTTTTCAGATTAAATTACTATCAACAAAGATTTTTAACATAACCTGTAGATAATAGTATGGTTTACATTGGGTGATGATTGTTTTTGCTGTCCAATACTGATCTTAAGTGCTTCTGTTTACAGGTTCTGCTTTTCACAAAGCTTCTGCTGAGTTCATCAGTTTGCTTGATGGGTTACTTCAAAAGGATCCTCAGAAAAGGTAAACTGCCTAATCTGTGAGAGCTGTTTATGTTGTCACCTCTGGAGAAAATAATTATTATGATACTGTATGTGTAGTATTTTGTCAATGACAAAGAATGCAAAAAAATTTTAATCCCTCATATAAAAGAGCAAACTGTGCTTTTTCTTAGATGAAGATATATAGAATTAATGCTTTCATTAAGTGCATCTTGCTTTTTTATTTTTTTACCTGATGCTAAAGAGATAACTTTTAAACAGAATGATAGGCAGTTATGCTGGTTTTGCACGTCAAAACCACTACAGCAGTTTAGAATTGGATGGCTTTACTTTTCCAAAGTAATGGGCACTTGTATTTTATTGGGCTTTAACTTATACCTGTTACTGTTCCATTCTTAAAAAATTTAGGACTATAAGTTATAGGGTATTTCATATAATTTACATGTGGGATTGACTCTGCAGTTTACATAATTCTTATTTTCATGCTTCTGTTGTGTGAATTTTCCGTTCTGATTTAAGGCAAAATGTTTGTCCTCTAAGAAAACTTACTTGTTGTCCCAATAAAAGCAAGCAAGGGGATTAACTGCTCTGTGGTGTCACTGGGCTCAAAACCTAGTCTGATATGTCTCTGTGGAGTTGTACTTAGCCACTCTTTTTACAATTTGTTTGTTGCTTTTCCAAAGGCTGAATTGGACAGACCTATTGCAGCATCCATTCTGGAAAGGATCTCTTAGCCATTGTGGTGGTGCTTCTGCAGACAGACAGGGCATGAGCTTGAGGTACTGACTGTTCAAGGCAGATTTCTTTTAGTAAATATAAGCAAAGATAAAAAATATTTTATTGTCTGTAAATTTTATAATTTTTGAACTTTTCTTAGAATTTTCATGAATTAATGACTGGAGTTTTACACCATTCAGTAGGTGGTCTTGGATATTATCTATTAGTGTATTGCACTGTCCATTCACTTTCAACAGACTCCTTTCTGCTAGCTATAGAATGTGTTGAAATTCACTTCTGAACTATATGCTCTCACTTTTTTTTTATTTGTTTATGTATTATATAGTATTGTTGTAGGAATCTGACTTAAATTGTTTTTAAAGCTTTTGGGTCAGTTTTATCTTTAGTAATTTTTTTTGTTTGTTTTTATGCATTAGGCTTAGAGCCTCACAAAGCCTATCAGTACAGAATCTTAGAGCTGTGGTTCAGTCTCATAATCTTGCAAATGTAGCTGACCCACATTCTTTGCTTATGACATGATTAATCTAGTAGTAGGGGTTTTTTTTCTAAATTTTTTAATCCTCTACACTGCTATATATACAGAAATGCCCAAACCTTTTGTGAAAATGGTTTTTATGTATTAAAAAGTTAGTTTTCTTCTAAACTCCTATTATCTTGCTGGTTTTTGTGTTTCTAACTTTGAATTGGGACATTTAGCATTGATTTTTATGTTTATGTTATAGCTTTTTATGTTACTTTTTTCTAAATATTTGAAAGATACTTCAGGTTCCAATCTGGGGAGCTAGTGTCAAAACAATTTTAGAATGCTGAGTGTTTTTTGTTGTATCTTCTTTAGAATTTTCTCTCATGTTGTTTAATATCTATTTATGATACCAATGCTGCAGTATTTTTGTTATTAATGTTTCTTATAGTTCGAGATAGAACTCTTTGTCTTCTAATTTTATTACTGCTTTCACCTGCAAAAAAATTACTTAAAGTTTATACTGTAAACTAAGATTTTATTCAAGGTTTTAGTAAGACTTATGTCAACGTTCTGATAGTGCTAATTTTGGGGAATTGTAGGAGAATCAGAGGAACCTTAATCTCCTACAAAATATTGGGCTATTTGGCCATGCTCTTGAGGTTTTTTCGAAGGTCTCTGAAATGTCTGCTGGTGTATGCACTAACTGACAAGTATGACAAATGTAAAACATTACTTGACATGCAAAGGAAGCTCAATACTCTCTCTTTTCCAACTGTGAGACTCATGTATCTATTTTCTTCACAGTGTGGCTTGGATTAATATTTGATATCCTGGAGAGTCTTCATTAAGATTTTATGACCCAGTGCCATGTGAATAATATAAGGACATGTTAAAAACCACCCAATAACCAAAATTAATAAAATTGCATTCGAGTATGACATACAAATCATTACACACACAAAAACGTGGTTTTAATCTAGGCTGTAGACCTCATTATTTGAGATAGGTTTGTTGTGACTTTTTCCTTTGAAGAATAAAATGTCTGTAATGCTTTTAGTATTTCTTTAGTATCTTGTATTATGTAATTTAACTTTTTAAATGTCTTTCATTTAAGTTCTAATGAGAGAATTTTTAATATTGTCCAAGTTATTTGCTGTAAACTTATTTTTCATCGTTGCCATTGCCAATATAAGAAGTATGTGCAACACATATTTGGAGAGTATATTGTTCTAGAGAATGACAGCTAAACTGTATGCTAACAATTGCAACAGATAATGAATATATTTTTTTTATAATCCCATCTTTTTTTTTTTTTAAATCTGTAATTAATATAATTTCTTAAATAGCAGAGAAGACACAGTCTCAGTTTCTTCGAGTGCCAAAGAGTCAGTAGATGCTCATAAAAATCCAGATAACCTGTCATCCTCAAGGGCAGGTCTTAAACCACCAAGCGATTCTTTCAAAATAGGTAATATTGCTCATTATGTTATTTTTTCGTTATTTTATCAATCCCTATCAACATATTTACTCCCTACGGTTTTTTTTTTAATTTTAAACTCTGAATGGAAGTTCGTGTTCTCTTTTCAGTAGAAACTCAGACTGAATTGCGCCCTAAAAGTGTAGTTGATGGGGAATCAAATGAATCTATATTTCTTCTCAGGTATGAAAACCTCCTTGTAATCCTGTATGTTTGGTGTTGGTTTTTTTCTCCACTGTCTTTTCGAACTTTTGATTATTATGACTCTAACACTGCGTCTGTGTCCCCTTTTAAATTTTCTATTACCAGCTAATAAATATTAAAATACATTTGAAGAGCTGTGAAAGCCATGTGTGTAGTTAAAGCTTCTATAACTTTATTGATCTCATTTTTGAAAGTAAACTTTTGATTACCTAACTGTCTAAAAAGAAAGTTCTGATCTAATATTTGTTTAGACCTTTCCTCAACCTTTCCTCCTCCCTTTTTGTTTCTTACAAGAATAAGCATTCAGCTTATGATCTGTTAATAAATTCTGCCTGCAACTTTTCACAAGGTATTGATAGCAGTCTATTAAGTACTACTTGGGTATTAAGTACTACAATAGTGATTGATTTAACACTGATTTGTTTTGGGTGAGGCCTGATTCTGAAACTTTGTATTAGCTTTTAAGCCAAGAAGATTGTCTAGTAAAATAGTTGTCTTATTGACATCAAACAGAAATATTCCAGTTTGAAAATACTCTTTTAAGCTTCTTACATAACCTGAAATAGGGCTTTTGTACATCATACTGTGTATAAAAGTTATTTTAGTTGGTTTTAATAAATATTCTTATCTCACTTATGACTTTTATAATCACAGCTAAACACATATTATTAGTAATTTCAAGTAGCATTTGATTTAGCAAGCTGCTTAAAAAAATGATATTAAAAATGGTATAATATGGAATCCAAATAATATTTTTAGCAATGTGATTTATTTACAAGTATGTTAATTTAAATGCAAAATTTGAAATATAATGCAAACAAATAAAAAAATCTGTTCTGAAATTCTCAAAATTCTGAAAGCAGTATATGTGATGTCTAGTAAAGTATTAAAGCATTGAAGTGAAAGAAACTTGCTTACCTGTCACTTGGCACCAGAATTTAATTAGCTGCTGGAGTGGTTAATCAGCTTTTAACACCAGTGGCTTCTTCTACTTGTGCAAATGGAATAGATCTCATTCATTTTAACTAGTTTAATTCAGCAATCTCTTGTTCATCTGAGAACTGAGTAAAGTAGGTACTATTATCTGTATCTCAAACATATGTGAAATCAAGTTGGTTGAATTAATTGAAAAAAAAGATTAGCAAGACTACGTGTTGTGAAGCATGTGTCAACTAGAATCATAGTAAAGATAAAATAATGTATTTTTTAGTTTAGTTGTTTTTTCTAATAAAGAAGTCTGATTTGCAACTAAATGTGTTTATTACTTTCTGCTAGTCAAGAAAACATGTTCATTTGTAGTTGTTGATTTAGCTAGTTTCCTGACCTGACAATTATAATTCTAAAGTTGATTTTAAATGCATTAATTTAAGTTATTGTGTACTATAATCCAAAAGTTCACTAGCAGCATTATGGCAATTGCAACTTGGCAGTATTTTGGTCTCTCCTTTCTTCATTTTCTAATCAGCAGACAGGATTTTAAAAAGAAAAAGTAAATGGTAAACCCAGTTCACAATGATACACAAAAGTTAAGAAGTTTTCAATTCCCGTTACTTAGCCAAAATTTGGCAGTCAGAAGAGAATAACATAAAATAAATTGAAATTCTTTGACATGTTAATTTGCTTTGTATGCTTTTTGTTATTAGGAGTTATGTTAATGATGGTTTAGCCTCCTGTTTGTAGAGTCATTGTGGCTGAGAAAATAAATGACATTAAATTAATAATTACAACAAAATACCGTCTTCCGATTTCTAACTAGTAAAAAATCCTAAGCTTGTCAGAACACAATTAAGGACAGAAAATTTGTGTGATTTATATTTGCTCGCTTTGAAAATTTCCTGTATGGCATGAAAGTTTCAAAAGAGCAACAAAAAAGTAGTTCATAATGAAACTTAATCTGTAGTCCTTATTGGTTTTTAATTTTTTTTTTCTTTCATTTGCTGAAGTTCTCGTCCCACGCCTAGAACTAACTCTGCATTAGAACTATGTGATACTACTACTGTCCCAATCAAAAATTCTTCACAAGGAGATTCATGTTTGAAAAAGGTGAGTAAAAACTAGATATTGAGGGATGGTATCACTACAGTTAAAATATTAGCCTGAAGTCTGTGGCAAAGTTAATTTTCTTTTGTATCCTTCCATAATTAAGTGTGCAAATTGTTTGAAAAAAATATTTGCAGAACTTCAGGTGCAGGAGTTAAGAAAGATTCTTAGTCTCCTTTTTATTTTTTTTTGCCCTATTGTATGAAAGACAAGCTATCTTCTTTCTTCTCAATCTACATTTTGACCTAATGCTTTTTCTTCTGCTATGTTTCTCTTACCATAATTTTTAGTTGGTCCTATCTGCTCTTAAATAAATAAAAAAGCAAGTTAGACTATGTTTCCATGGCCAGGCTGCTTGGTGTAATTTGAAATTAAATATTTTGTGAATAAACATGAATTTGGTCTTTCTTTGGTGCATAACAATTTTAAAAAAAACCCTTGTTCTTGTTCTAGGCTGAAAATGTGTGCTCAAGTCAGCAGGATGTGGAGTCAAAACTGAAAGAGCTCATTTACACTGAATCTGATCTTATTGTGACACCAATCATTGACAATCCAAAGGTATAGCAAAATAAAATATAAGATTCAGGGAATTGTGTTTGAGACTATTTTTGCAGATAAATTTTTAATCAGGATAAAACTCCTTTCCTGTATTTTATATTTCTCATTTTAAAGCAGTTCCACCCAGTTATCTGGCAAGCTCTCATGCAATTTTTTGGCAGTCTTTATAGTCCTATTGTGTTGCTAATTTGGAGGAATGAGTTATTTTGGGATTGAATAATAATATTAAATAATATCTTACAAGAAATAAAAGCTACTAAATGCTGTATTCAGTGCTTTTGTAATTTGTTTACTGATAACTTGCTTTGATCTGTTACTTAATTGAACACCAACTTTTGGTTTGTTATACTCAAAACAAAGCCATCTATGAAGCCTTCTAGATTAGGAGTTAGACTTTTACAGAGTAACATTTATTACTCTTTAGATATCAACTGTGATAAGGCTTCTTTTCAGCATGGCTTGATTTTCTCTCTTAAAAAACACCTGAGGTTACAATAAACGTTCATCCTATTTCTGTCATATAGATTCTAATGTGCAAATAGTTTACAACGAGTTGGAGCAGGGAATTCACACTTAAGTTTGACAGTAAAGAGCAAACAAAAAAAGAATCAGTGCTCTGCACTGCAATGATAGTGTAATGTACATTTATAGGCAAATGATAGATAGGTAGAAATATTGAAGGGCAAGAGCCCCTTTAGTCTTCCTTTTGTTTCTATGCCAGAAAACATCAAGTAGTCTTAGCAACTTTACTCAGTAAATTGCTGATGTGGTGAATGCAAGATTTTTCATTGGAAGTGAGCACCTAAACTTATTAGGAATGTCTCACAGCTTTTAGTTGCTGTATTGCTTTAGTATTAACAATTCTTTTGGTTTGTTTTAATGGATTTCTTAACACTTTCAGAAACTAAAAATCATACACAGCTAGACTAGTAACTACCAAATAATACTCTTTTAATATGTTTGGGATGAGAGACATTGTTCCTAGTTGAGACTTTTAAAGGTAATTATGTATTTGAATGCTACCCCTGTTAATTTCTCAGTTCTGCCTCAGGACTCTGACACAAAGCCTTAGTCCTTCATTGCTTCTTACTACAAGTAAAAGAGATGAGATTATTCATGTGCACATGTAAGCTAATCTCTTTACTATGCAATGCCAAACTCAGAATTAATGCAAAATAGCCCACTAAGTTCCAGAGACATGTAATCAAAGTCACTGCCTGCTTGGTGATGACTCTTTAGTCTGCTTTTCAGACTAAAGGATGATACTGACACCTGGTAAATCTGAAGAGCTTGCAATTTAATCTCCTGAAAAGGGATTTGCTAGATACTGGCAGACTCTTAAAAGCTGATCAGCTTAAATTGTAAAATTTCCCTGTGTTCTGCAGATCTGTGGAACTGAAGACCTTTTTGAGAAAATAGCTCTCTACTTACACTTAGACTTCATCTGTCAATGGCTAAATTCCATTACTCAGTTACCTTTTTGAAAGCTCTTTATTTACTGAAAATAGCACTCAATTGCTCAGTTACTGAGTAGTCATCCAATTTCATGATCTACAAGAAAAAGATGGTTTTGCAAGGAAAAAAATCCTTATACCTTATGAATGATTAGCTGTTGATAATATTACTTTTTATATTCAGGAATGGTCTAGTAAATACATATATGTGTATTTGCTGTATGGAAATGAATTGCTAAAACTTTTTGTGAGCTGTCACCTGCATAGTTCTTTTTGGTAGCTTTTGAAACCCGAATGCAAGTTTTTTCTGCATACAAGCAAGGTAAAAATGTAAACTGAAAAAGTCCTGTGATTTTGTAAGCCCATTTTAAAAATCAATTAAATGGAAATACTAGCAGTATAATTATATAAAAAACATAGAGTTAAATCTCGAATATTTGCTTGGAAGAAATACATACCAGAAAACAATGGAAAATTTCTCAGTAATCAGCAGTAGCATGCACACCCATCCTGTACAAATTTTGCATCTTTGTATTTTCACATTCAACTTAGAGATTTTCTAGAAATGTATTAAAACTAGGTGTAATGTGTTTGGGTTTTTTCCAGATAATGAAGCAAGTACCAGTTAGATTTGACCCGAAAACTTTACATATGCCAGCATATTCAGGTATGGATCTGCTGAAGAGTCTAACAAGTTGTGTGTGTGCTGCAGTAACTCACTATTGTAAAACCCATAGCCTCCCCTTGCAGATTATACATGGCCCCAGTTTCAGAACTCTTAATTTTTCTGAAACTGTAGTTATGTATGCAATGTTTTTAGCTAGACCAATTTTGAGTAGCCTTTTCAAGTACAAACACTTAAATGATACTCCTTTCTTATCTGCTTTCTTGAATTACAAGCCCATACTCGAAACTTTTGCCATGAGGCAGTCATCAGTGTTTAGTGTGGGAAAACCAGCATATTTTTTTTCCAAATGAGAGATTGAAACTGAAATATTCAACCATATATATTAAAACTTGATAAATTCAGGTGAGCAAGTGGCAACAGGATCTTAAAAAGTACAGTGTTGATCAGCCACAATACTAGGCAGCCGTGCCAGTCCCACCTTTAATCATGAAATGTTATGGCACTCATGTCCCAAAAGATAATGTGAAATTGAGGTTTGTATTTTGTTGTTGTTAATTTTTAATGTCTAGAAATATTTCTGAAAACTAAAGTCAGCTCGTTGTCATGAGTGTAACATTTCTTCCCTTGGAACATTTCCTCTAGTCTTTTTAAGGAAAATACTGGACTGTGCTTGAAGAGGGATATCAGCCAGATATAGGTAGTCCTTCTAGAGTTCACATAGCACCTCTTCCTAGGCATAAGAGTTCTTCTTTTCTTTCTATAAAGTATGTATTTTAAAGAGTTAATTGGTTGAAGATATTTTATATTTGGAAATGAACACAACGTCCCTCAATCTCCTAGTGAAGATTGTAACTGAAAATATATTTAGTTTTAGTCATCCAAAAATGATCAGATTTCACTGCCTAAGGGGAATATTATGTTTCATATTACATTTAAGTAGTTATCACATTGATGTTCGGATATGTTTAACTGTTGTCAGTATTTATTTAATATGGGACAGTGTTTTTTATTGTTGTAATGCTTTCAGAGTTGTAGCTTTCTTCTGGACAACTTTTTGATTGTTTTTGAAGATACTGAATTTAATGCTGCTCATCAGTAATGATTAAAGATAATATGGAAAAATTTAAATGAATACCTGAAAGCCAAACCTGTTTTCACCTCTACTAATGTATATTTGCCTGCATTAGAAGGTGTTGTTATTTAAATGTAAAATTGGCATAAAAGACAGAAAACATGCTTTTAAATTGTCTATACTGGAGCATATCAGGATGGCAGATAAGTTATTAATAAATAACTACCAAAACTGAGGGGAATGTATGGCTGCTAGATTGAAATTAACTGTTGAGACTGATAAGGAAGTCTGAAAAAAATCTCAATTTATGTACAGTGGTCAATGAATTGAACCACAGGATATATGTTAATTGTCCATGTGACTCGATTTGTTTGTGCTCCTTCAGAAGTCTTCCATGTCCTGATTGCTAAGGATTAGCTAGGTGGATATCTCCCTGTATGAGTGATTATACATGTTTTCAGTTTATTTACTGTGAGCAGATTTCATTGATTTTTGTTAGGTTTTGCCTCCAATTTACTTACAGGAAAATGCACTTACTTAATTAGAATAGTACTGCTACCTTTCCTAAATATAATGCAAATAAATGTTTCCTTAAAAAAAAGATTTAGCAGGTTTGCACTTTCAAAAATGTTTTGAGGCTTTTATTTCTGAATTTTTATCCTTTATTTCTCTTCTTGCTTCCATTTTGATTTCTGTAATCTTCAGACATGAATTCTAACATGCTTCTTTAAATATTTTAAGTCCTAAAATTAAAATTAGATTCAAACTTCGGAACTTACTTATTCATGGTGATGTTACTTTGTAGTGTGTTAAAGCTACATCAAAGTTCCATTATCTTTAACTACTTGTTTTCCTCTTATGGTTAGTTGAGAAGTTGTTATCTATGAAAGAAGTGGACTGGAATAACTTCTTGAAAAGAGTATGTTCCCTGCTTGATTCCAGCGAGAAGAATATAGGAGCAGCACGTTCTAAACTGAACTTACTGTACTATCTGTGCACTTTGGTTGTCCACAAGGAGATTGCAAACAGGCTAATTAGCTCTCTGCTGGTAAGTAATAAAGCTTTGAAGGAATCAACATGGTTTACATATTTGCCATTTTATCAAAAATTGGCTGCTTTTATTGTAGTTGAAAAAAATCAATGTGTACTGGCAAAAATATGATGCTGATTAAAATAAAAAAATACCCAAAAACTAAATTCCATGTTAGGTTTTTTAAAAGACCTGAAGGAAACTAACTCTTTGTCTTGGATTTCAGATACATTTACATGTTTTGTTAATGTTGGGGTAAAAACTAACCTTCATGAAGAGTGTAAAATAATGTATGATGAAAAATTAGTCTTTGTAAATCATTATGTGGCAGAGGATACTGTAAAGAGTTCATATATTAATTGTTAAATTAAGTTTATTTGGCCATAGGTCTGTAAAGAATAGCAAGAAAGCCTTCTAAAGAGCAGGCAGTAAAACTCTCAATAAACAGGGCTTCAAGCAGTGACCATGCTCTCTGAAGAATCTGTTTGGGGTTTCACATTTTAAAAACTATTTTCTACCAGATGGACAATTTTAGTAGTATGCTCTGTAGTGGTTTAAAATATTTCTTCAAGTCTTGCATGTGCAGAAGAGAAACAGACTAAACCTACCCACCCCCCCATTATAAAGTTATTACAGAAGCTACCCTAAGATGGGCATATTTTATTTAATAGGAAGTAAACTACTTTACTCTCCTACATTTGTAATAAGGTACCTAAGTTAAAAGCTGAGATGTGTTATTGTTAGATATAAGATACTAAAGACAAAATTGCACTACCAGAAAACCAGATGGAAGAGCATTGAGGTTGGAAGCAGTGATAAGTCTTATGCCATAGCATTCTTGTGAAAACCAGAAAAAGAATTGCTGGAAGGTGTATTCTATTATCACTGGAGAATTTGGAGCAAGGGGAGCAATAGTCCAGTAACTAAATAGCCAATTAACAGAACATTTTAGAACTGAGTTAGTAATTATGCAGTTTGGTTCCTAAATGGCTGATTATATATGTTAACATTAATTATTCTGGTATTTGCCAACTATTTTGATACAGATTCACAAAATCATTTTTCAAAACTAATGCAGTGAAGGAGTGGGAGTCCCTGAGTATTTGTTTTATATGCTGATCTCTGTGCTTGTAAAAATCAGGCCTTTTTTCTCTAAATACTGTTATTCAGAATGAAAAAAAAATTCTGACATTCAGATATATGTTTAGTAGTTTAGTTTAAGGCAAAGATATAGAAAAGTATTTGTATTTTTCCATTCAGCCTTTTTTATTTTTTATTTCTTTAATCAGCGTTTGCACATTATCTGCAGTATTTGTCTGTGATAATACTCTTAGGAGATGCTATCTAAATACATTTTTATGAAATTACTGATATTTTGATTTCCTGTTTATCATTTTGAACTATCATATCATTGAAATTAACTAATGTTTATTTATCTTCTTTAAACTATAGTTTCCTATGTTGATACAGCAGTTGCGTGCAGCTGCAAACTGGGATATGTAAGTAACAACTATTTTAAATTAATATGTTCAAATACAGACTTGCCACTGAATTTTATTAAAGATTTTTGTTAACAGGTTATTTGAGAAGTTTTTTAGCCTGTCAGACTGCTGTCGTATCTGACTGGCGGTATGATGATATAAAATGGAATGTTTTCAGCACGGAATTAATATATTGCTATTCTACAGTACCAAAGATTATAGAAGCTCTCAAAATTTTTATCTAGATAATACAGAACTTAGTGTATCAAATGGAGTTACTTAAAATCACTGAATAAAATAGCTCCATACTGCAATAGAGTAAAGTAACTATAATGGTAACTATTTTTTCCTCAACACCTGTCAGGAATAGTTCAATGTGATAGTGCCCTCTGCTGTTTGTTTAATAAACGTTGATTTTATTATTCCAATGTTTTCCTTTAATGAAATATAGAAAACTGATTTGCTGATACTTAATTTCTTATTGTCAGCTCTCCTGAAAGTCTAAATTATCTGTAGGGATTTTCTTTATTGTATAAAAACTGAACATGAGCGTGACTATTAGTAGTCCTAACAAACTAAAGAACCTTCACACTTCAGAGATAGAGGATAGAAATGTCTTTATGCATATATTTAGTGGTAAATTAGGCTGAAACACTGAAATAACTTGTTGATACAAATAAAATAAAAATAAGAAGAAAATCTGAGCTGTAAATAGGATGTCAAATTTTTCTGCCCTTAGGAACCTATGTAGAATATAAACAAGATATAATTATTTTTGTAGTATTTTGTAAATGTATTTCCTGCACCTACAAAATATTTATTTGATACACAGACGTGCTAACGTTGCTCGAGTGATTGGTTTACTGGCATTACACACATCTGAACTTGGAGAAAATGTACCTGTTTCTGAGGTAACTTTTTTTCCAGCAGGGAGTTTTTTTTAGTGCTTTTAGTAGTTATGTCAGAAGCTTTCACAGTATTTTGTATTGAACCCTGCTTTATTTTTAACTCATATGTAAAAAGTGTAATATAATCAATTAATTTAGTGTATAAATTTATGAGCTTGTTCTGTGTAGTTGTAGTTCTGATCTTTATTAATCTGGGGCCACCAATGATAAAATTAGCATTTTTCTCTCCTTTTCATAAGATTAAGTAGTCACTGTCATACTTTTTATGCATGTAGAATGAAAAAACTGTTGACACATTTAGTTATCCTGAAATGTAATTATTGCAATTAGTATTAAAAAAAACTGATTCTTAGAGATTTTTTTTTCAAAAAATAATTTATTGAGATGGGTCTAATTTGAGATTTCTCACAGTTCTTAAAGAATATGTGTAATGAAGGGCAAGTAATTTTCTTTGCAGAAGCAAAGTATTTTTAATTCTTGTTTGATATTACATGGTCAGTAGTTGACTTAAAACTGATTAGATTAAGTGATTTTTACTGCCATTTTCTTGCATGTGACAGCTACACACAGATTGCAAAATCTTGACAGAATGTGGTATTTAATGTGTGTTTCAAGTGTGATTGTGACATCATTTCTTCTTCATGAGGTGAAGTCAGAACTTCAATTTAGTTGGTGTTTGAATGTAAGACCCAACTGCTAAATGCAAGCTGTAAATATGCCTGTCTACTGTGCAGATCTGGTGTAGGAACATACAATTAGTGGTTAATACCTGACTCTTCTGGAAATGCAACTAAGTTTTTGCTGGTTTAGATACCTCTGTTGGAGTCAGCAAGTCAGGAGTCTCTCTGAATCTTTCACTCTGAATCAGAGTGCAAGGATTGAATTAAAACCTTTGGATGCATTGAGTATGTTATGCCACTCGCACATAAGGCAGAGGTGAAAGTTTAGGTTTTAGTATAAGTAAGTAGAATGTTTCTTTTTTTTAGTAAGTAAAAGGTCTTAAATACTGGTGTACAAGTTCTAGTAAAGGTTGAAAAACATAGTCCTACATACTAGTATTTCCGTGGAGGCTCCAAGAGCATAACTTTAGACATAGTAAAGTTATAGTAAGAATATTGCTTACATTTTTCAGATAGACAAGATAGACCATGTACGTCGTTTATATGTAGTCCAGCGTACTAAGAAACTAAAATTCTAACAGGTTAAAAAGTAGTAGTCCAAGTTTGTGTCTTAGCTTGTTGGCAAGTTTCTATATAAGAACATGTCCAGAAGAGAGCTGGTGTGTTTTGTCATTGCTTTTTGCCATTGCTTTGCTTTGCCTTTGAAACTAATGTGCTTCTACAATAAACAACTTTATAACAACTATTAGCTGCTGGCTCATTGAAAAAAAACAACCCAACAAGTTGGGTGCCTAAGAGCACCCGGAAGTTCTAACCTTACATAGCTCTGTTTTCTTCTTAGAAATGATTGTGATTATCTTGCTATGTTGCTTAACATAGCCATACTATAGTGAAAGCTGAACTCAAAATGTTATTGTTGTTACCTATTGTTTGTTTTGTAACGTTCCAACGTGGGGCAAAAAGTCCTTCTAGTTACAGTCACTGAAGTTTGGTCAAAGCCTTTCAATACTGACAATTTCACAACAATTGAATTTCAGGTCACAATTTAAGTTTGCTATTTTATGTGGCAGATTTTTTTCTGATATTTAACTTTTTAAAGTTAAAATACTCAAAAGTAATTCTGAGATGTCAATATGGCTTTTGGCTTCAGGAGTTTGTTCAGACGGTAAGCACTAATATCTTTAGCAATAGTTTCCCTAGCTTCACAGTTTCCACCAGAAAACACATATCCTAGTTACCTTTTGTATTTAAAAGCAGTAGATTGAAGTAGTTATATATTGAACTGTAATATTATTTTGTTCAAAATGCTTCTAGTGCTTTTTTTTTTTTTAATTTGAACATACAACTCATTCATAAATGGAGTTTAGCATTTTTAGAAGTATCTATCCATATACTTCAAAAACTAAATTAAGTCCAAGACCAATGATATTTAAACTGAAGGACTAGAAAGGAAAATTAAATTTAATTTTCTGGCCCCATTCTTATATTAATTAAAATTAGTTTTTATATGCATTCATTGAGAAAATATTTTTAAAAATTAATAATTCTGAGTTAAAAATGCATCTACTGTGCTTTTTTAAATGACATTAATTCCAAAATTTCTTCTCTCAAATCATATTTCTGAAATAAAAAATATTTTAGTGCTTACAAAAATTAGAATGTGTATAAAACCATTGAATTATAATATTTTCATGTAGTCAAATTTATTTTTGCATATGTAATTTAAAATCAAATAACTGTAAGCAGTACACAAAGCTTAGTAGTTAATTTACAGGAAAAATAGGAAGGAGTCATTTAGGAATTTCACATCTAGAGTTGTATTCCCCTCTGCTCCCTTCAGAGGCATCTGTAAGTTGATTGAACTCACAGATTAATATGACAGCTAACATTCCTGTTAACTGCCAGCTATTTATTGTTGTGTGATACTTTAAAAAACCCACCAAAAAGCAAACCTTTCTATAAGCATTATATACAAAATTAAATATAATGCTGTAATTTATCCTCTCATATGAGCCATCTGATTCTCAAGGTAAAGTTTTTTGGTGGCTGCTGTGATTTAGGAAATGTCAAAATCAAACTGTCTTGAGCTGAATAAAATAACCTAAAATGACACTCCAGGTCTAAATGACAGATCCAGGTCTTACAGTCTGAAGATATAGGAGATCTGTCTTTTGGTAGGGTTTTTTGTGTTTTCTTTCCTTTTCCATTCCTAGTAACTTCTAATTTGATTTGATAACTGTTTGATTTTTGACCTGTTAAATAGAAGTGATCTCCTTCAGCTCCAAAATTTGTTCCCAAGTGTGAAAAGTCAATTGAGAGCTTGTGAACATGTGATTCTGGAATTATTTTTACCCCATATGTGTATCATGCTGTTTATGTCAAGTTTTCTTTCCAGTTGTTATCACTCAGCATTGGCCTTTTTGTAGTTTTTTTGTTACCTCATTATACACTCATCACTTACTTGTGATTTATTTTGTACTTTTGAAGTAGCACAGGAGACTCGTGCAGGTTGCCTGGCCCTTACATATTAGAAAGCTGACTCTTTATTTCTACCCCCTACTGCCTTCTGCCCACTTAGACATTTATTTAAAAATAATTCCTCTATCCTTGAGGTTCAATCTGTACCATTATATTTTTTTGTTATAAATAGTAGGGGTGTTAATCACTAAAGAGACAGGAAAACTTTAGGAAAGAAAAGAAGCCTCAACCTCATTTTACAGGCTAAAGTAAACTTTCACATAATGCATGCCAAAAGCCTTTAATTTATTTGTCTTTGAAAAATTAATGTTTTGGGTTTTTAAATTTTTTTTTTTCCCAGGGAAGCGGGGAACAGCAGCTTCATTTGTATGTAACCACCAGAGGTCACTAAAACACAAAATAAAATGAAAGTAAACTACTGTTTCACAGACTAGACAAGTGTGGGACTGTGTACTATCTTTGTTCCACTGATGCATTCGAGAATGTAGGTCATATTAGAAAAAATTAGAATAAATGAATATTTATATCTGTAAATTCAATTGCTGTTGATCTATTTACAGTTAAGTATTTTTAAGAAGTATATTGCATTGATAAGAAAAAGATTGCACTGATCTTAGAATACAATAGGGGAATTGATCTCTTTTATAACTGCATATGAAGACCTTCTATGTGCAATTTCTTCTATTGTGCAGCTGCAATAAAAGATTTTAATAGGTCATATGTCATATGACTTAATATAATTTTTCCCCAATGGAATTGGTCTTTATGAATCTGCAACATAATCTCCTCTTACTTATTGCTAGTTATTTTAGGAAAACACCTAAACTTTAAAGTTTTATTTTTGTGTTTAGATTTTGAAACGGGTTATTAAAATTCAGTGAAAAAATCCCATTCTTTCCAGGATTCTCTTCTTCATCTTACAGGAAAAAAAATTCTTCCATAGTTGGGAAGGCTTGTTTCCATGTATATGTAATTTGATGTATTTATTAACAGAAGCTATTGTCCTTTCCTTTCTGTGAATATACTGGGCCCTCTGCCACCTAGGATGTGGCCACTCTGATGAGACATTTCAGACTCAGTTTACTATTTTACTGAGAGATGATAGAGAATTTATCAGTTTGCCTCCATGTCAGGGAGCAGTGTCCTTCTCTGTCTGCTAGGAGACCACCCTGGAGTTGTTCTCTGCCTGGCCTTTTTGGTGGCAAAATCTAGTCCTTTTCCATACCTTTTTCAAATTTACTAAATGGGAATGTCAATCCTATGGCCTACACTGTGCCTGTTTTTTATCAGACCTTGATCCATTGTTCCACTGAGTATTTAAAGGGTTCAGAGAACCTGCTGCAGCCTTCACACTGCGTGCTGCTTTACAAAGCCTTTGGCTTAAGGTATTCCATGGCCCAATTAATAAGCTAAATATCCCATGAGGGATGACAGCAAATCTGAATATCTCCATAATACTGAGCTTTGATTCCTTTGTCAAAGTGGTGAAATATCCAGATTTCTGTTTTCATCCAAACTGAAACTCCATATCATCTAAGCCTTTTTATTTCTGACTTTTTATTAAAATACAGTTTAGTGGTTGTTTTCCACAGCTGGAAAGCAGCTGTATTGTCCCAGGTATAGTTTTATGACCTGTAACTCTAGCTAGCTCATTTGTGTCTATATTGTTTATGGTCTACAGTTTGTTGTCATTCAAATTCTTCCAGCATGCCAATTTTAAGCCCTATTCCTAGTTTACCTCTCTGATAACTCCTGTTTCTAGGCCTGTCCATGTCTGCCCATATTGCAGTGAGTTTCAAATTAAAAGGGTTTGATTCGGCCATTTATTCCAAACCTATTTAGTTTTAATGCTGTTTTATTGTAAAATGACTTAATAAGTCTTCTCAAAAATGATCATAATTTTAGAGTATCCTTGTTTTCTCCAAGGGCCCTTTCTTTGTTTTGATCTGATATGTCTTACATGGAAAAAAGCCAACACAAAACAAAACCCTCTCAAATTAAAAAAGTCTGTAGTCAGGAGATAGAATCTGTAGGAAAGTGTGTGTGTGAGTATTTACACATGTTCGTATACATGTATATTTCGTTAATTGCTTAAAACCTTATAGTTAGCTTTCTGACATAATCCGGATTGTCATTAATATTTTGGTAACAGTGAGAGGGGCTCCATTTAAGTTTTTTGAGTGACTTCTATTAAGCTTTCAACCTCTATGATAAATTTATTCAAATTATTTTCAACAACCTGGTTCGTTGATTTATAACTTACATACTTGCCTGAGGCACATGGCAGGAAAACAAATGAAAAATTGACATTTCTCAGGTAAATTAGCAGAAACTCATGGTGTGTTTGAGAAGTTCTTCTGAATTAATGAAGAGAAAATGGAAATATAATTAAATTAACAGTGAATATATAAAACGTGGCAATTCAGGATTGTTGGAGAAAATATTAAGACCTTTTATCATAACTAAAGATTCTTCTTTTTCCTCTCAAAAATTATTTTTATCACTCCAATTAATTTGGCTTGCTTTATGTTTGAAGTACAAACCAAGCTGGCAGTAGAAAACAGGGAAATTTTCAGCTAGGAAGGAGAAAACATGCATTGCTGATTGCAGGATTAAATAACTTTTTGCAATTTTCTTAAATTAATTGCCTGACTGAACCAAGACTCTACCATTTTAAATGACATTTAATTGACACTGTTTTTATAGTTCATAAAATTTACCCTGTTTTCTTTGACAGGCAAAATAGTACATTTTTCCATTAAAATTGTATCAGTGGTGCTGCTAGTATATCTGTTTGTAATAGGCTTCACTTTAATTCTTATGATAGTAAAACCGCTGTGTTGTCTTTAGGCTTTTTCTACAATTCTGTTATTTTTGGGATGATGAAGATCTATGCCTCTAGGACCTTTTCCTTCAGCAGATAAATATCTGTGTCTCTGGAAATTATATGTATATGTGTCATATTTGTCATACACACTGGAAATACGTTTGGTGTTTGAAAGGCTGGGTGAGCTAGATGGAACATTGTCCATGAGCAAGAGAGACCACATGGAAAAAAAAAAATTGTACCTAAGCTCCTTGACATGAAACAAATTATATTTTCCATTAACTTTGGAAGACATATATCTGTGTAAGGCCTTAAATATTTCCTGACATTAATCTAATACTGTTTATGTGATGTTTGCAAAGTCACATCACATAACATTGCAATTCTTTGTGGGATGCTGTAAGTTTGGTTTTGTTTTTTTAATTAAAGTTTGACATAGCTGAGACTTTTAATATATTTTTAATACATTTTTGGCACTTCAGTTTTCTTTTACACCAACCAACTTTGGGCCTACGCAAGCTGTACAATTTGCACACTGAACTGTTTAGTTCTTACAACTAAGTGCATACCTTAAAGAATTAACCTAAAAAAGAGCCCTTCTTCCACCTCCATTTGTCTTGCACTTGTGAATTAATCATATCATAGACTAGCAACCGAAGAAAATAATCCAGCTTTTTCCTCTAAAGCACACACTTGATTGACACAATTAGGCTATAGCATGTTTTTGTGATAGATATTGCAAACTGGTGGGAGCTGAAAAGCCTAATTTCCTGCAGTCTTCTGATTACTACACAAAAAGACAAGGCAAGATCACTTTGTACATTGGTTGTGGTCCAAGAATTTCTTCTAGATACCAGACCTTTCAGCTATTATCTGGGGGAAAAAAGTTATTTTGGTATGAAACACATTTTAAAATTAATTCTTTGGGGAAGAACTGTTGTTTTGTCCAGTTTACATCTTCACTGAGCAGAATGAAGGAATTTGCAGTACTTAAAGGGAACCAATTTGGAAGAAAATTTGTGGAAAATCCCCTATATTTTTTTTTTAAGTATGAGATATTCTATTTAGAAATAATCAATCTAAAATATTCTACATGTATATTTTATTGATGGGCATTGGTCTTTGAGTGTTATCAGCATGGCCTCTGAAAATTGGATAAAAGGCTTGGAAGAAGATGATGACTTAGAGTGACTTCAAATCAATTTATGAATAGAGTAAAAACAAGGAAGAGAAGAGAAAAAAGGAAAGAAAAATACCACTTCCTTTTATGTTCCTGCCAACCTTTATTCTGTGGAAACTGATTTCCAGTTTCAGTTTGCATTTTTAGATTTAAACAAGCTTCAGTTGGCTGCCACTGACTTGAGTTTTGAAGGCAGAAATATTTGCTTTTTGGGCTCCTGAGCAATCTTTCTCTTTGCTTGCCTTTGGCAAAAATGAAAACAGGATCTCTTTGCTGATAGAGGCAAATATTTTTACCTGATCATTCCTGTGATTAAAAAGCTTCAAACTTAAGGACTGGGGTAGAAATCAGATATATTCATGAACATCTGCTACTGAGCTCCTGTGATCATGACTGTCATGACAGACTGGGAGAAGTAATAACATTATTTTTCCTTAAAAATGAAACCCAGCACCCAAACAAACAAACTCCAAAGCTTGTTAACAATACTTTTACATCCATTTTTTATTTATTACTAAACATATCAGATTTATAAGTTAATTGCTTCTATTTGTTTCTGATTTTTTTTCCTTTGAGACCTTGAATTAATTCCAAAGCAAGTTGAATCTCCTTTTGAGTTCATGACATCTGGTTTGACTACTCATTTACTAAGACCTCTTCCTCCAGCAGTTATGGAAAAGTTGGAAAGATGAGAGTTTTCATAATGAGTCAATTTTGTGTTGTATTCCACCTGGAAAAACATTACACTTCCAGCTTATATTTTTCCCTAGAGGAGTTTCAATAGGGTGTTGTTGTTGTTGTTGTTGTTTTTTGTTTGATTTGGTTTTTTGTTTTGTTTTTTTTTTCCCCCGCTACATTCTTGACAGCATTAATGCCACATTCATAGTTTGGTAGTCAGACTTCCCTTCTTACTTCATGACTCAGTTTGAGTCGAGATGTTCAGAGAAAGCTGGTAGGTTTTCTTTTCATATACCCTTTTAAAGATGAGTACTTGAATATTACTCTAGATTCTTTTCTGGTTAGTGGCACTAAAACCATGGCATACTTTCTCAACCTGCTGAGAGTGCTTTACTCAGAGGAAAGTCAGATTGCTTTGCTGTTACTTGCCCACATTACATGATATGTTTGCACTCATAAGAAAATGAACTAAAATATAATTTCCATTATGCTTGAGGCATAGACAGCTTTTATCACTGTAAGGGTTTGAAGAATTACAGAGGTATTTTAATTTCCACTAATACTTGCAGACAATCATCTTAATAGATCAAGGATGTAGTAATATTCTAAATCTGTACATTGCCACTCTATAACTTAAGGTATAAAATACCTTCTTTTTGAATATGCTATAATTTTCAATTCTGGAATCTTGAAGCTGCAGGGAATCTTCTGGATACAGCTTGAATTAGATTGAGAATCTGCCACAGGTATATAATTTACAACAATAGTGTGTGGAATTTAAGAGAATGTCTGTCCAGATACGAAATTTTCTTCTTTCTTTTCATTTTATAACTATACTATATCTACTCAGTTGGACAGCTAGGGTAAAAGGTGTAGGTAATTTATTAAATTTAAGATGCTTTTACTAGACTTGCAGTCTAGTCTTGTGTAAGACTTGCAGTTCATTACTATTTACTTCTATGGAAGGGTAAATGTAGGCAGGTTGAAAAGACAATGAATATACCGTAGGTAAGAGACTTTGTCAGTCTGCAGTTAAAATAAATTTGATTTTTCTGTTGTGTGTTTTCCCCACACACACTGTGGTACTTTCTTTACCTTAAATTTATACCACCCTTTACCATTGAATCTAAGTAGATTTTTTTTCAAGTGTTATATTTTTCCTTATGAAAGGGTGAAAGAATGTTTTAAATCTTGTGCAAATCACTATTGTTGAGATTAGAAGTTTCCTGTCAAGAGCAGGAAACAGTTTTCTTCCTCCTTTTAGATAATTTAAAATTTGTTTGTAAAATTATGAACACCTTATGTTGTATAACATTTAATTTATTGTATAAAAAATTAGTTTTCTATATAAAAATGCTTATAATACAGACAATGAATCACAGCTTCCTGTTCCACAGCTTGCATTGCAGAGGACACAAGAAAATCTTAAATAGGTTATTGGCATAGACACTGACAGTTCAGTATGTGACATACTCCATGAACCCCATTTTCTGCACTTGTATAATATTTGATTATTTAATTGTGTTCAGTGAAGGGAGGGAAATTACAGGGCAGTTCTGTACTTTGTGTGCTCTCTAGAGAAAATGAGGCCATTATATGAGTGTGGTAAATAAAGTCTTGTATATAAGAGATTATGAGTGTCATCTGTAATGTGTGGTAATTATTTCACGTTCAGTGCCTTCTCCCATAATACTTAATTATTGTTATGGAACTTCTTACAGTTACTAAAATTAAGCCTTAATGGAGAAATTTATTATAATATATGAAGATAAGAATGATAAGATTTCATGCAACTTCTGTTTCTCTTTAACAAAATGTAACAATTTTAGCACAAGTCAGTCAGTATTAAATAGCTCAGATTTCTTCAGACAAAACTTCCCTCTTGTTTAATAAAATTTTTTTTCAAATAAAAACTTGAATTTATTGCAGTGTTGACTAGATTTTTGGCAAACTTTTTTAATGCACAAAAAAGGAAATTACTTCTTAATTTGAATTTGTTAACTCAGTTTTACCTCTTTTTTCATTCATATTTGAAGAAGAATAGGATTTGGATTATGATTACTTCCCTTTCTTATCACTTTAGAATAAAAATAATAGCTGGAGTCTCTTCAGAATAAAAATAATAACTTATCCTAGAATCTTGAAGGAGAGTGAGGAACAATAACTTCTGTTCACCAACATGAAACATTGTTCTTGGATTTAAATTTAATTTTAAATCTTAAATTCATAATTTTAATGGCAAACAAACAAAAAAACTCTAAAACACAGAAGATGGATAATTTACCCAGTATATTTAATGTTAATGACTCTTTCTTTTTTTAAACTTTGATTGAGTGGTAAGGCAGCCAAACAGAACTTAGTACAAGTGAATATAGTGAATATATAGTTTGCTACATGCAAAGGTTAATTCATGGTTTTATTTAATAGAATACAGGTTTTAGAGAATTGTAGGACTGCACACATAAATGTATTTAGATAATGAGTGATCAGAATTTTCCAATATATTAACCATGCTTTGAGAAAACAAGTATTGCAGGTGCATATCGATATTAGTATGGATACAGGGTTTTCTGCTGGATGAGATTTGTCATTAGAACTGGTACTTTTGAGCAGCCTGCCTTGATCCTTTATAGCAGATGTACAAATTGACTTGTATTTTCTTCAAGTTCTCTCTGCAAACAAACAAGTGTAAATTAGGTGTCATGATGATTTGATGTCCCTAGCTGGTCTGCTGGAACTATTCTCAGCAGCTTGTGTTATCATACAGTTCATCAATTTTGTGTAGTTAAATACTATCTCATGGTGGGTTCGCCCTCAGTCTAAAGAGGCAAACTTGACGGATGTTAGCTTGGTAAGTGTAATCTCTGCCACAGTGACAAGGTACTTTTAATGGTAATGATTCCACAGTCAGAGTAGTTCTCAAAATATATTTCATCACAAAAGCAAAAGTAATCCTGTATAACTGTAGAAAAGAAATATAATAAAGGAAAAACTGCTGTCATTACATGTTCACCATTTAGTGCAGAATTGCACTTGAATCAACTTGACTACTACTTTCTCAAGCTGACATATTAGAATCTTTAAAACCTACTGATACATTTGTTTCTTAAATATGAAAGTAAAGCTCTCTCTGGAATGGCAGGCTAATTAAAGTTCCTGAATAAAATTTGTTTAAATTCTCTGAAAGCAGTTAAACAGTTAATGAGCATAGCACTCCCTAAAAAAATGGGGAGAAGGTCAAAGTTTGTTTAGTTGATCCTTTTGCTTTGATTTGAAGACTGCATTTCCAGTTTTCGTATGATTTTGCTGTACAAAGGTGGGAGTTATGAAGCTGCTAAGGTCAGAAGGTGAAATAAAACGAGGGAAGTTGGGGATAAAAACTCCTTGGTGCTCCTAGGGAAAAAAAAGTGCTTTACTGCCAAATACTTTTGCATGGGACTTCTTACTAGGTCACCTGCACAAGATGAATCAAATTTTCTAATTTCCTTCCACCTCCTCTTCATAAATAGCACACACACACATGTATATATATGTATACACACACATGCATATATGTATATATGCTTTGCACACAGAAACTCATGAAATGCAAAAAACTAAAATGATATGTCCAGTTCTTATACAGTGAGTCACTTGTAAACTTAGATACTAGGAGATAAAACTTAAATAGTTCTTATCCTTTGATACAATGTCTACGCAAAAGACATCATCAGATGTTCTTGTTGTTTGTTCTTTGGGTAACCTGATGGTGAGACCTTTCAGATCTTTCTGACAGAAACACAGGAACAGCAAGCAGGCTTTTCTTTTCCTGGAAGATCTATTTCTATTGTCCTGAGGGAAATGAAAGAACAGATAGCTGATAATTTGCCACCTTGACTAATTCCTTATTGCATTTTTCTCCATATTGCATATATGTTTTGTAATAATTATTTTTTATTTTCTTCAGTGCTTACTAAATCCCCTGCAAATGGCTATTCAGCATAAGTGCAAAGTGCATCAGTAAGATGGCATTTGAGATAAAGCTTTCTATCTTTAGTAGTACATTTTGCTTGACAAAACACATGTGTTGATTATTGATTCATGGTTTTTTAATTTAGGCCATTACACTTTTAACCGAACTAATCAGAGAGAACTTCAGAAACAGCAAATTGAAGCAATGTTTTTTACCAGCACTTGGGGAGCTGCTTTACCTCATAGCCAGCAAGGTAAGACTGAAAGTGATCCTTACAATTTTGGCAAACGTGAAAAAATTTCCCATGGAAAAGTAGACCAAAAAATTAAATTACTTAGTCATTTGTATAGTCAAATGTTTCTGGTCCTTCTGTCTTCTCTAATACTTACTCTACTTTAAGAGCTAGTCCAATAATTAGCTTCATCTGAGATTAATTTAACAATGTTTTTCAAGTGTAGAATATTAACTTCATGAAAGGGTTTAATCAACCACCCTAAACACTGCTGGCCTCCGAGTGGCAGATCTAAGGGTTCAAACATCTAAGCTAGAGATGTTGACTAAATAGGATGTGTAAGGACAGCCTATAATATCAATAAATTGATATATTAGTGTATCTGTATATCTAGTCCATATTAAATCTTATTGTAGCATAGTTGGATTCACAGCACTGTGGAAAAGGAAATGAAATTATCCTGCCTAATTATAAATAGACTTGTGTTTATTCTTGATTAAAACTGATTTAAACCTTCAGTCTAGAAATAATAGATTAATGTTAGAAGTAATCAGAGGTTATTTGTAGAAGAGAAATACTGTCAATATTAAGAACTGAAGTTGACAACTCCTTCAAAACATCACATTTCTTTTTCCTTATTCTAAGAATAAAATGCTCTTTTACTTAAAAGAAACAAAGGTGTCTTCAAGCAGAAAAAGTCTGACCTTGGCTTCTCTGAAGCCTTTGTATTATCTGCATCATCCAATAGTCTGAATGCTGACATGTTAGTTTAACAAGTCAGTTGGTAATGGAGCAAAAGTGGCAAATGAATCATTACTTTAGCTTTAGTTATGGCTTTGTGCTGAATTTCTAGGTTTTATTTTCTTTATCCTCTAGCTCCTTTGCATGTTCTACAAGATGTAGTGATTGCCTTGGTTTTTGTAGAATAACAAACATTGTCCTGTTTTTGTTGGACAATTGCCAAAGTATTTGTCAAATACGTGCTCACAGAACTTATAATAATGAGAAATTATGTTCTGAAAAATGCATCCACAATCACAGTTTAAATGTTTTAATACTTGCTCGGTTTCCTCAGGAGAGAAGATTTGTACCTGCTATTGTCAAACAAATAAACTTAAAACTCCAACTTGAAAATTATATTTGGCACAAATATTTTACATGGCTTGATTTTATTTTGAAATTAAAGTCTGATAGCTGAAACTGTTCTGTAAACACTGGTTGTACAACACCAAAATGATTTGCACAGATTTTTTCTTCTGAAAATGTGAACTGACAAATTTTTCAGTCTATGTGTGAATTTCACAATGTTTGAGGCATTACAACTTGCATATAAATCACAACTCTGTCATATTTCAAGGTTGGTTATACACCCACACACACACACAAATTTTAATGGGTTGCATTAGTTATACCTAAGAAATTATTAGAGTGTAGAAATAAATATTTGGGCATATATGAGCTCAAGACACCGTGTCTTGGTAAAATTTCAAAAAAATATCAGTGTGATTTGTTGCTTGGAAATACTAACCATTCAATTTTTTTCAAAAAAAGTGCTTTTCAATTTTCTATTCTATATGTATTTAACTTCAGAATACTGTAATGTTATAGGCATTTTGTTGCTCGTTAAACTGCTGAACAGGAGTGTTGAATGACCTTGCCAAAATCATATAGCAAGTCAAGGGTAATATAATAAATGGAACCAGAAAGTTTATTGCCAACTTATATATTTAAACAGCAAAGCCTTATGACTTGACTAATAAAAACAAATCATAATTGCATCTAATTCATTAAGGACTATACACTTGTTTTTCTTGTTTCCTTCCCTTTTGTGCTTTCTTTGTCCTGCTTGATTGTTTTATCAAAATGCTAAATATTTTCATTTAAACTGAAAGTTTTTGAGGGCATGGCTGATTTTATTTATTCATTTATTCATTGGGGTTTTGTGAAGTGTTTCTGGGTCCAGCCACTATTTTAATATTAAATAATGGTAAAAATAATTTCTTTTTCATATGAACATTTGATAAATCATAAATTATCAAATACTTAAAATCAAGTTCAGCTGTTTAGGTGCAGGATGATTAATGAGGTAAAATACAAGATCACTGTTTGCTGTTTCTTCTGTGGCTTAGAAAATACTGAGAAATGTCCAGATAATCATAATGGTCCCATGCAATCCTAAACTCTGATATTGTGTGGGTACTTGCTTATGAGTTCTCATAAGTAAGATCTTACACTTCACCTCTGCATTTTTATTCCAAACAGAAGCCAAGAGCAATTCACAAGTAGCATGAGCAGACTCCGGGGAGCATTTTCTCATACTCTTGAGTGGATTGCCTTGGGGGAAAACTTTCAAGTTCTATGTAATATTTTTATTCATTTCATGTTGTTTGTGTTATTAGGGTGCAGAACTTAAAGTTTAATCAAAATCAACATGGGCTGTGAGCAAAAAGTAGGAAGATTCCCCAGTGTTTGGTGATATATTTAAGTTTATTAAGTGTCAAATGCTGTATGTTACTGATAGCGTTGAAAACACATAATCACGGAATGATTCTATGCAGGTGCTTTATTGAAGAGCTCTGGGAATCAGGGGTACAGACCCAAATCTGACTCCGACATGAATCCGAGATGAACACGTTTTTATACCCTTTTTGTTATATAACTATGTATTAATTATTAAACCAATATTGTTCTATTGTATACTATATATATATTGATCTTATCCAAGCATGTATTCTTGTAATTTTCATTAGGCCCCCCTAAATATTCTTTCTCATGATTCCTGCTGCAATTACATCGTTTCTCATGATTCTTATTACGATTAAACAATAATTATATTCAATTTCCAAACAATCGTTACATTTAACAATTATATCATTTATCATATGATGATTACTCAGGTATAGCTTCACATGATCTAGAAAGAAACAAAGCTCAGTATTCGTTCTCAGGGCGTAGTTCTCTTTCCCAGGCCTACCAGACCCAGTCTTCTTTTCCACCCCCCTGTACCTATTGTATGCAGTTCTCCCAATTTTAGAAACATTTTAACCCTATGCTATCATTATGGTTAGGTAATTAAGAGTGGTACTAAGTTGCATACCCCTTTTGCCTTTTAAAATTTCTAGAGATTAAACCTTGCAGAAAGTCTTTAATCAATTTGAAGAATGGAAAAACTATAAATGTTTTAGGATTGCACAATTTCTTAAGCGTTTTTATTTTATATCACATTTAATATGTATGGTTACAAAAGAACTTGAAAGAATTTCTGATTAAATTAGGTAACTGCAATGAGAAACAGACCCATACCAGTTCCACCATAGATGGTCATTTTAACTCTCCTAGTCTTTTCCTGCCTCTTCCAAGTAGAAAAGATTCCACTTTTGCCTGTTTGGAAGTAACCTACCTTTACCTTCTTGAAACTTGGACTGTGTTTTTTTAAACTTACATAGAATGCCTTGGAAAGAAAATGGTGAATACTTGTCAGAATGTTCTTACTCAGCTAAGATGGAAGAGGTGGAATGAAGTGGATCTGATATGCCTGTTGGATGTCAAGCCACTCTTGTTATTATTGTTTATATTGTCCCATACATCCTAATAAAAGTTAGCAGAATAAAGGCTTACAAATGGGATATTAACAGACTCATTTTCTCTATGGATATATGTGGCAAATAAAGTTTTGTTTTCAATAAAGAAGGAAAATTATTTTTACTAGACAATTCAGTAATATATATATATAAATATATATTATATATTTTTTCCACTTGCTAATAGCTCTGTGTTACTAGCCTGGATATGGATATGTTACTAGCCTGCAGTTAAATCTCAGTGATATCCAAGTGTTCCCTTTTAAACTTAAAATTTTACAGTAGGCTATTACAGGGACAGGGGGAAGTGAAATTCGCTTCTAATGGAAAAATTAAGCCCTTATTCAACTAGTGGTGAATTAGCCTCTCTAACAAGGTGATTTCAAGGAAATATACATTAAGATCTTGAAACAGTGTTCATATGTACTGAAGGCTATACCATACAGTAAATTTTCTTAAACACTTGGTATCTCTCTGTATGACTTTGAACATGTTTTCAAAAGAAAGTTTACTTTTTACCTACCAAAAAATTAATTTTGCTTGTTTGGTATAATTAAATCACATTTAAAGAGAAGCATTTCTGCTCTTAATAGTTGTCTCTCTCTAAAGTACTCAAAATGGGTGAGAAGAATGAAAGAACAGACACTTTTTTGTGTCTGTGTGAATTAGAAAGAATTGATGAAATGTAGAAATATTAGGACAAACTCTGTTATGGATTTTGGAGACTACTTAAATAAGCTAATAAAATATCAATCTCAGTGCTGCACATGAAATAACATTATATAGTAATAATGTCCTGGAATTTAATATACTTAATTGCATGTTAATTTGAAATGTATATAATATGAACCTTACTAAGAACATGCTGCCCATTTTTTATGTGACTGAGACTGTTGTGATTTTTTTATTTAATCAGTTGTACCGTTGGTTTCATTTCAGGAGGAAAAAGGGGAGCACCCCAGGGAATGCTGGGCTGTTCCCTCAGCTGCTTACACTGTGCTAATGAGGTGTCTTCGGGAAGGGGTAAGGTTCTTTCATGGTCCTCAGTAGAATTTCTCCACAGTAATAACCCTTTAGGCATTGTGTGAGGATTGTAGCCTGCAGCGTTGCAGTACCTTGTCAACCAAGCATTGCTCTTGAATTTAAATAATCGTAATACCATGACCTAAGCAGGAGATTAATGCAGTGTTGTTCTCTGTACATTCAACATTTATCTATTGCTACTTGTGTTGGGGGAAATGGGATAGTAAATAAAAATTACTGCTAATAAATGTGAAATTTATTAATGATGAAGGCATCTTTTGAGAAATGTTCTGACTGTTTGTACTATCCTCTTGCAATCTGAGTTTCATGCATCTTTGTAAATCTTTGAGCAAGATTTAAGTTTCTTTCCTGAAGTGGATGATACACAGTTTTGTAAAACTGCATTGTTATCCTACTGTCTTGTCAGCATTTTTTTGAGGCAAAAAAAGTAGTAATTAGGTTTATTCACATACATGTGCTATGCTGTGTTCTTCATTGGTTTTGGTGATGGCTTAGTTGTGCTAGAAGTAGGGAAGAAATATATGCATATTGTTCCATTTGTAAAATTAAAAAGAATTGAATGGAGGGTTTACATTCACTGTTTGTATGAGACTACTTTATTTTTGCCCAAGGCAAAGCTCAAGGCAGAAAACATGTCAGAGGTTGCTAGAAGGTGGAAAGCAAGAGGAAATACCTTTTTTCCTTCCTTTTTGAAATCTTTATTGCCTACAGATTGTGATTAATAAAGCAAGAGCCTAGATGCATTTTAATATCTTCAAACCTTCACATGACCAAGAACACAAAACTTGAGTTTGTATTGTGGGCGATTTCCAGCTCATAATTAGACTAAGATGTCACTCTAAGGCACAGTAGTGAGATGCTATTAAATTATAAATTTAGTAATGGAAGACTTGCTGTTTCTGAATATACAGTGTGCAGAAACTAAATCAAGACATCCATAAGACACTAATTTATTCTTATAAAATAAAATCACTTCTTAGTCCTGAAACATATCAAATTTTTCTTAATAATTTATCTTGATATATTTATTCTTGAAAAAAATGACACAAAATAGAAGTACATTTGCCATGCAATAGTTCAAATTAAATTTAGTTAAGCATACATTAAAAATTATGTCTAGGCTAACCAAGTACATCTGTGCATTTCTACACTTTTTGTTTGTGAGGATGCTCATTTGTAATGTAGACAGATATATTTTTAAAACAGGTTTGAAGCTGTAAAACTACACAGGACTTTAGGATGGAATGGACCTCTGGAGGACATCTAATCCAACCTCCTGTTCACAGTAGATCTAAATAGATCAGGTTGCTTAGAGACATACCTGTTTAAGTCGTGAATATCTCTAATAATTATAGTCCCACAATCTCCCTGAACAATGCCTGCACCTCCTTAATAGGAAAAAGTTTTTACTTGTTTATGATTGGAGTTTTCACTTCAGGCCATTGCCTTTTGCCCTGTTGCTGTGCAGCTCTGAAAGCATTTTTCATCAGCTTTTCTTTATTACGAGTCAGTAAGCTTTGCATTTGATATTAATAATATTTTAAAAAAATTATACATAAGTACATAATAAATTAATTGTAATTGTTCTAAGCCCAGTTGTGAGTTAAGTAAATTTTACTTCAGGCGGTTTTCTGAAGTGATTGTGGCATATTGTCTCAGTATTTATGAAAATGGCAAACTAACTTTTTTGTAATATGGTCTGAATTACCACAGTGCATTGTATATGTTACAAATATTCACTTCTAGTTTTAATTGCCAGTTAAGAAGCTTTATTTAATGTATTTAGTAAAAATTCAAGAAAATAAAACCAGTTCATATCATTCAGTATTAAGGTTTATATAGTTTGGAATTTTGTAAGCTAAGTCCACTGTTCTTGAGTTTTATTATGAACTACTCTGAAGTGTTCTTGGACTACTCTGAAGTTTTATAAGATTTGTCATTATCAAAGCAGAATTGCCCTCTGAAACAGAACAGTAGAACAGGAAGAAGTTTGAAACATGCATGTGTCTCTTTTATTTGCCTATAAAGGAACAAAATGTTCAGAAAATGCGGGTAGTGTCATTTCCACATACTTTCTGTGACTGAAAATCTAAGTGGCAAAAACCTGTGTGGGTCAGTGAAAGGAGTTTAGGGTGATGGAAGTAGAAGATTGGGAAAGTCTTTTATCTGTAGGGGAGCACAAGTTCAGATTTCCTGCATTTCATTGTTGTTACCTTGAGATAGAAGCTGATTTTCTACTCAGGAAAAGAACAGTTGAGTTCAATTATGTGTCAAAGTAAGGGAATTGGTACACTCATAAATAAGTAAATGATAGGCTTGATTTGACATGTTTAGTCTTGGTATAGTGTTGTGGTCTGTCAGAATGCATGCAGTAAACATTCTGATATGTATTTGCTAATCTTTTCCAACAACTGTTTCCAACAGTGAAACAAAAGGCCTGTTTCCAGGCATCTGTATTTGTTTAAGTTCAACTTCTAAATGTTTGTGTACAATCTCTAAGATAGGAAGGTCCTGATTTCTACTGCTAAAGTGTATAGCTGTTAGAGTTCCTGTGTTATCCAGTCATGGAAGATATTTTGTGCTTCAGAAAGGATATTCTTATTTAATATTGAGTACATAATGCTAATGTGACAACCATTTTCCTTTTATGCATTTTGCTTCATTTATTCAAAATCGCTTTGCTAAAGTTCCCCTTATATACTTGATCCTCAATGGATCATCGTGTCTCTGATTTGAATCTTGTAATTTACTCTGAATATATGTTTTTCTCTTTATTATATTTAATGTTCAACATACTCTTAACTAAGTGAAAGCTTCGCTTTAGTTTCTGTTTTATGTTTGCTTCTATTCAGTCAGTCCTTTCACCTTTTTGCTTCTCTGATTTATTCTTTACATTTGCCCCTCCCTTCAGATCCTCCCTAGTCTTAGAACTGATAATCTTTCCTACATCTAAACCATATTTTGATGTGTTTTATAATTTTTCTTCTCTGATTTGGTCTGAATTATGTTGCTTGGATGAGGTCTCTCACTGAAACTATACAGTAGAGTCAGAAACTTTGTGCAAGCCTCCTTTTTATCTTCCTGAGAATGAAACCATTGAAAAATCATTCAGAAAGTTGGTATCTGTCCATTTCTGCTCACAAATGGCATGCAAGTATAAAGTACACAATTACATGCAATTTTAGTAATAACTTCATAGAATCTCAGAAAAATATATACAGGCAATACACTTGCATGGGTAAATGAATATATTCATATTAGGTGTATCTGGCTTTTAAAAGGTGCATAACCCTCTCATTTTATGGAGTGGCACTTGAAGAATATATTTGAGTCAGAAATAGCAAATGAGTTGACAAAGGGTAATTTTGTCTCTTGGATGTGCAAGGTACTGTGTAAGCAAGATTTTTAACAAATGAAATCTTGCTAGAAAGCTATATAGTGCACATTTCCCTCTTCCATATGGACTTCTTCCTTTATGAGGGAGCAAGATGTAAGTCTGAGGGCTTTGGTTCTGAACAAATGAGAAATTTTAATAAGAAAAGAAATCTTAAAAAAATTATTGCCAATGTGTAATATAAGTTCATATGTTTTATAATGTATGTTCTTAGTAAGAACTGTTCCTTGATAGTGAATTTGCAGGAGAAAGCAGAATTTTGAGAAGAACAGAATAAAATCACAACTGTTTTCTCAGAAAGTATAGTACAGCCTATAGTATCACAGGATCAGTTTGAATCATATATATTCTCATTTTTGTTTCTTCTTTAGATGTCAGTTTTTTTACTGGCAGAACTGGCTATAGGATAAGAGTAATTCTCTGAATCATATACATTATCACTTTAATTTCTTCTTTAGATATCAATTCTACAATTTTCTGCCAGAATTTAAAAAAAAAAAATCATTAAGGTATTTACAAGATTTTTTTCTACATATTTACTCTTCTCTCTTAAGGCTTTGTGTTGCAAATTGTTGCCAAACTAAGATTTAATTCTTAGAATCATGAATGCTTTGGAGGCTACAGCTTTACTTCATTAGGTTTTATTTGCAGGTTTTTGTTCTGTTTTCTTACATTAAAGGAAGAAGTGTATTTAGAAGTTGATTCGGAAGAATTACGTGGAATCCTTTAGTTTTCAATGTTTTTTTATCAGTATTATGCTGTTACTCAAGTGTATATATCTATATTTAGTATAATATAAGATCATAGAATCATAGGATGTCCAAGTTGGAAAAGACTCATAAAGACCTTCTCCTGTTCTGCACAGGGCATACCAAGTGTCACACCATGTGCCCGAGGTGTTGTCCAAGCTTCTCTTGAACTCTGTCAGGCTCAATGCTGTGACCACTTCCCTGAACAGCCTGTTCCAATGCTTGACCACCCTCTGGGTGAAAAACCTTTTCCTGATATCCAGCCTAAAACTTCCCTGGCACAGTATCATGCCATTCCTATCAATGATCGCCAAAGAGAAGGGATCAGTGTTTGCCCCTCCTCTTCCCCTCAGGACAGGTTGTAACTGCAGTGAGGTGACCCCTCTGTCTTCTCCAGGCTGAACAGACCCAGTGACCTCAACCGTTCCTCATAGGGCTCCCCTTCATGGCCCTTCATGATCTTCATTGTCCTCATTTGGATGCTCTCTGACAACTTAATGTATTTTTTACATTGGGGCACCCAAAACTGCCCCCAGCACTCGAGGTGAGGCCGCCCCAGTGCAGAGTAGAGTGGGTCAGTCCCCTCCCTTGCCTGGCTGGTGATGCTATCCCTGATGGCCCCAGGACATGTTTGGCCCTCCTGGTAGCCAGGGCACTGCTGACTCGTATTAAACTTGTCATCATCCAGGATCCCCAGGTCTTTTTTCCACAGGGCTGCTCTCCAGCCTCTCATTCCCCAGTCTGTCCATACATCCAGAGTTGTCCCAACACAAGTGCAGAATCTGGTACTTGCCTTTCTTAAACTTCATATGGTTGGTAATTGCCCAAACCTCTTTAACTTGCTGAGGTCTCTCTGCAGGGCCTTTCTGCCTTCAATGGGGTCAGCAGCTCCTCACAACTTAGTTTTGTCACTAAACCTACTTTAAAAGGATCATAAAATATTTTATCCTAACTTTTAATAAAATGAAATTATGCTATTTTTTGGTAGTATGTTAGTTAGCATAGTGACTTTAACTTCAGTGCTTCCAAAATTTTTGCTGCACTGTTAAATTTATAACAGTCAGTAAAAAAATCCTGTAGATTCAGTTATTTTAAAAAAATGGAAGCAGATTTTTTTTATACTGTTGATGTACCCTCCTGCACCCGCCCCCACACCCCCACCCCACCCCTCACCATTAAATGGAAAGAATTGATTAAAAGGAGTTTTCTTTCAGTAGTTTGCAACTTTTTATGCTTCTGATATTTGCATTTTCACTCAAGGCTCTTTTTCATTAAGCATCCCTGACTTCACGGGAAACAGATATATCTGCAAGTGTTCAACACGACTGAAAATTAGGAGCTTTAACTGTGCTTTATACAATTAGTTGACATCTAAGCCCATTGAAAATAAAGTACGTGCTTCTTGTTTTTATACAGTTCTATTCATAGTTTTAGATTTCATGCAGTTCATTATATAGACAGAGGGTTACTGATACATGGAACTGCTTTACTCGTATCTCGAAGATCCATTTCTGTTTACTAAAATAGCTTATGTCCTGGTAACATCACTGGATGATTCCTTTAGCTAAGAGGCCAGGTATTAGTTTAGGTCAGGCTTCCCTTGCAGACAGCTGATGAAGCAGAAGATGGCACAAGTTTTGTCGCTTAGATAGCGCTCAAGAACAGATACCAGAGGAGCTGAAATGGAAGGTCTCAGGTGGCAGCAAATAGAATTACTTTGGCAGCATCATTGAGCTTTTAGAATACAGTGATGATGCATTAACATTTTCTAGTCAAAGTAGCAGGACAGTCTGAAATAGGGCATAACTCATCCCATCAGTGGCTGAAAGGAAATAAAGCACATCATCAGAACCAAATTTTGTAAAGAAAAGCTGTAATTGCATCTGGAAATTTTTAGCTATTAATAGCTATTAATAGTTTAGTTATAGTTAATTTCTTAACTATAGTAGCTATTAGCCACTATATATTGCTTTGATTATGATTAATTAATGGGATTATAGTTCATTTATTAAGTGTTTACGCCTGCTTAACTTAGGAGTAGAGTCTCAATTGGCAGTCTTAATATTATCACTTCATATGTAAGAGAGACTTAACTTGGCAATTATGTTTCAGTTATGGATTCGATTGTTATAATGCATCATTTTAGTCAACTTGATAAATGCATGTATTTTTACCGTAACTGTACCCCCCGCGAAAAAGACTGAAATGCAGAAGTATAATTCACAGAAAGAAAAGATTAAAACTGAATATGATTTATAAAATGTTTCCAGAATTTTAATTTTAGTAAACATGCATGAGTATCTGTGTATTTAGGTCTTTAATAGGTTAAAATAATGCAGTATTTTGCAGTAATCAAAACTGTAAAAAGAGAGAAGCCCAAATTTTCTTTGGATTTATGGCTGCAAATAAGAAGGAAGATCACCAGATTCAGAGAAGTTTTTATATGAGTGTAACCACTTTAGATGGAAATTGACTTTGGTATTTCTGTTAAGTATTTTGAGTTGACTTGCAGTTCTTTGGAAGAACAGGAAAGATTATCATGAAAATGATGAATACAGCCTTTCTTTTTCTTTTCGACAGCATTATACTAGAGTTTCCAAATATTTCTACATCTAAAATCTATATTTTAGCTCTATTAAGTCAGTAGAAGGAAGAGTGGATGTTGAATATATTTTTAATGAAGTATAAGTTCTCCCCTTCTGCAAGGCTTTTGTACTACTTTCTGAAAGGTTTCATTGTCATTACTCACATTTGTTGGTGGCTCTGATTGTAAAAATGACTGTCAGAAATCCCTAGCTTAGTAGACTAAAATAGTGATCAGTATAAGAAAGAAAATTAGATATTATGATGAATTATTTGTGAAGCCAGACTATAAAGAAAAATTGAATTATAAAAATTATATAAAAACTTATTCTTGTTGAATTCAAGATGCTATTTAAGAAATTGTTGAAAGACTTCACTTTTTTTGTAGTTCAAGACTGAGATGAGGTGAGACAATGCAGAGCCAAAATAACCCCAGCAATGTATCTTCCAGTTCTGTTAAAGACTCTGATTTTAAGTGAAAATTATTTTATTAGTACTAAAAATATGAAGGATTGAGAATCTCATATGGAAATTTAGGACTTCTTGTAGTAAATGGGACCTAATAATTTATCTTAAGCGTTGGTCAGGATTGTCTGTTTCAGGAGAAAAGAAAGGAGTTATGGAACAACTTAATTTGCAAGAAGTCTTTGTCTTTATCCCAGGATTTGTTGACTCTTCTGAATAAAGAGGGTTTAATGTATTTTTTTTTTCCAAATGTAATTGAATATCTTGTAATTGTGCTGTTCAGAGCATGTTCTAGTAATGAGTGTTGACACAAATGCATTCATTTTTAAGGCACTGATCATGGACCACCTCTAACATAACAAAAACTTTTAATTTGTAATGGCTGCATTTAATTTCGGGTGATTATTTGGAGATGAAAGATTTTGTATTAAATTGTATTAAATTGTCTTTGTAGTAGAAGAGCAAGTGGGAGGAAGTAGAATCTGTGATTGTAACTTTGTCATCAGGTAAGGTTCCTGGAAAACTTACTTTTGCAACTATCAAAATGGATCAAGAAACCACACCAAGACAATATATATTGAATAAAATGTGGACATAGGCAGTAATTTACAAAGAAATTAGAAACATTTGCAAATGTTTTTTCCTTCTTCTCCTTCCTATAGGAAGAGCGGGTAGTGAACCATTCAGCAGTAAAGATAATTGAAAATGTTTGTACCACTCGCTCATGCCATGCACAAGGATTTATTACAGGAGAAATTGGACCTGTCTTGTGGTACCTTTTCACACATTCTACAGGAGATTCTTTGAAGATAACTCCTATTTCGGTAAGGAATTTCCTTTTGTGGTAGTGTAATGCTTTGGTGTTTAGTCTGAAAACCCTTCTGAATTGGAACTGAAATATATTTGAGCGTGTTTGCTGTGTGTGTTTTTTGATTTTCAGATGACATTAAAATAGGTTTGAAAAAATTCTGAAATTGAAAAATGCATTTATTACAGTTCAGTACTTATGAATAGTTTTTATGATTCATAATTTTCCAGAACATATATCTCCTTATTGAGTTATGTTTAAAAAGTTTAACGTTTCAAAGAAACTATTAAATTCTTGCAAAATTGAAATTTCTCTTTTTGGATGATGTTTCAAGTAAGAATTGTTTATTCTCTTTATTATAGACTTGTTTACAAAACTTGGTTGAATTAATCACATTTCTTTTTATAAAATTATCAGGCTCTAGTCTTTGCCCTGAATTTTTAAATCAATATAGAATGATAAGACAAATAGAGTGATGACATGCAAGCAGAAGGAACAAAAGGATTTATGAAGTAGAAAATACTTAGTAGGACTGTGAGTTTAACTGTATGTCTGGACTTTTTGCAAGAGTGTGTAGTGACAGGACATGGAAGGATGGATTCAAAGTTAAAGAAAATAGATTTAGATTAGATATTGGGGAAAAAAAAATCTTCATTCTGAGGGTGGTGAGGCACTGGCACAGATTCCTCAGAAAAGTTGTGGCTGCTCCATTCCATGGCCGGGTTGGATGGTGCTCTTGCATTCCAAATGGAAAATGGTAGTGTTGCTGCTGCAGCAGTATGCACATAGACACATCTAGCATAAAGGTCATAAAAGAGAGAGAAATAAAAATTTATTTTAAATGTGGCCAAAGAGATAAATGGTATAATAAACTGATAATTTAAAAAAATATATCTATTTATTGATTTTTTACCTTAGTGTGTATTTGTGGCAGAGTCTTGCCTGCAATATAAACAGCACAAATACTGGGAAGATGTCTTGGCATTTTAGAACAGGAAATTTATTTAGTAAAATAAGTGTTGGAAAAACCTTTTCTGTGTAGCATCTGAAATTCTTGGCAAAAACAGTCTTAGAACTTTCTTGGGTAGAGAGTAGTCTGTCTCTAAATATGTAAAGTTTATGTGTTAGTCTGGCTGTTAGGCTGCTTTTTTAGAAAGGGTCTTATGCTTAGATCATAACTGCATGTATGGGAAAAGACAGGAGATGAGACTTATAAAGTCTTAAGGAAGTCTCCTTTACTTACTGACTTTTTAAAGTAGCCTTGTTGATCCTCTCTCCTATCACTATTTTTGCTATAAGGGTTGTTTTGTTTCATGTGCTTTCTATTCTTGTCAATCATTAGACTGGGCAGTTGTTATTTGTTTTCTACTAGGTTATAATATTTTGGGGTTTTTTTGTCTCTCAACTCATGCTGAAAGTTCCTTCTTGTTTTTTCTGCTACCTGCTTGGAGAACTTTACTTCATCATTTACCATCCTCTTTATTCCTACAGCAGGCTTCCAGGGCCTGCTCCATTTGTAGGGCCAGTTGGCCAATAATGCCTGTCTTTTGTACTGTAGTAAGCTGCATATCCTGGAGAAACTGTCTGCCTCAATTGCATTCAGACACCGAGCTAAAAAAGATCACCAGAGGAACTATCAGTGGGCTTTTTATTTTTTTTTTCTTTCTTTTCCCCTCCTGAAAACTCAGTTTCTTCTTGGACAATATAGTATGGCTGAGGTGGGCAGAGCTTTTTTTCCGCTCAATAATATGCAGAAGTTACACATCTGATTGTCAGGAACAAACTTGTCATAAGTGGAGATTCACTATGGCTTTCTGCAGCAGTGGGCTCAGAGGTTACTGTCATCCATGCCATATGGTTTGCTCCCTTTGCCCTTGGATGAGTGCCAAGAGACTATGAGACGAGTGGGTTATTGTTTGTCTGTATCCTCTGCTTCTTTTGAGAACCCAGGTGACTGTATCCTCCCAAGGCTGTAAGGTTCAGGTGAACCACTAAGAAGCCTTTTCTTTGTCATAGTATTTATGCTATGGATATCTAGCCTCTTTTAAGCACTACTGATGAGAAAAAAATTTTCCTGCTGGAAAAACGGGAAGGTAGCAAAAAATGTGTAAGAGGAAGCTAAAACCTGAAAAGCTTGTTGTGGCCTAGTTCGCTCCCTTTTTTTTTTCCTTTTGTGTCCATTGGTAGCTACTACTATGTACTGGTCAGTGAGGCTTTATTAATTGCTCAGCGTAGTCGGATGGTGCTGATGTTTGTGTGTTCTCTCCCGAGTGAGTAGACTGAACGTATCACAGATTGTGAGTTCATCAGTTCCTCTGCCTCTTGTTCCTGTAGGTGTGATACAGCAGCCTGATATCTGTGGGCTTCTTGTTCAGCCAGGCCTGTTAAGTGCAGTGAGTTTTACTGCAATATTTATACTCCAAAGCTGAATCATCTGGCACTCACAGGTTGGCACTGGGACATGGAATGACATTGGTTTTGCCAAGCTCTTACTTCCTGATTCTTCTTCTTCTGTTTGAAATCTTTGTAGTATAAAACTTAGTCCTCAGAAGCTACTCTAGAAGCCTTCTTACAGATGACTTCTGTAAGGATGAAGCAGTGTGTTTTAGGAGGTCGTGATAGCTGCAATTACCAGAATTTCCTAGAGAAGCTCAGCTGATTTGTGGGACATCCTTGCAATGGTAATTGGTAATGTAGGTAAGAAAGATTATTTTTTTTTCCATTCTGTTACCTTTTCTCTCTCAAAGTTGCTTAGCAGTGTGTGCTTGAGTGTTGAGGCCAGCATTTAAAGAAGACAACCAAGTTGAGTGTGTACGTTTCTTCAATATTTTGCGTGTATCTGTGGTATAAATACATATGGACAATAGAAACAAAACCATAATTGTTCCCAACTAATGTTTGCTTCCTGTGAAGGCAATAGGTAGTACTTGTACTTAGTTCCTGGAGGTAGTATGTGAACTTACTAAATTTTCAGTACTTATTGAATTTTCAGTCATGCTGGAGGTAGGGCTTGTTCCAAATTTACATATTGGAGAGCTTTGAATGAAAGCAGCTGTGAGAAGACTTGCAAGAAGAAGACACGTTCACTGTTCTATATCCTTGGTGAAACTGCTTTCTTCTAGTTTTTCTGGTCTTCATGGAAATTATTGCTATCCATGTAGCTGAATTAATCTCCTTTTTTCAGTCAGATAATTCTGCACAAGTGTTCTTGGATCTGAATGGATTCCCTGGCTTTTCCCCTCCACTGTTTTGGGGATTGTCTCCTTTATCAGAAGACTCAGGTTTAATACTTTTATATGAAGTGAATTGAACAAGGAAACTTCTAAAGTAGGATGCACTAAGGTGGCACTTTAATCTACTTACTGCTTTGTAGTGAAACACTAAAGTAAGAAGTAGATAAACTTATTACTCATTGCCTGATATAGATCATGGTTATGTATTAATACTGCTATGGCATTTAGATATATAATCTTGACTTCATCTGATAACAATCAATTGATATTGAAATCTAGTGCAGAAAGATCTTTTCCCAGAAACTTTAAAGTTGATGGAGATTTTAGTGGTATGCTCATTAAAAAAATAAAATACGAATGTATTCTCCAGCTATAGTGTACTGTATAATTTCTACATTCATTAAATTGTTGCTACAGATATATAGGCATTTTTATGCTGGATGACCACAAAAATTGGCATCATCAGCGTTCCTGTTTCATTTTATTATGCAGTCATTCCGGCCTTGTTTGAATGTATCCTGAAGAATTTATTCTTAACTGACATCTATATTAGAATGTAAAAATAGATTTCTATTAAGAAATACATCTGTCGTATCTTTACTTAGGATTGTAGTCTGTCTGCAAAGTGTATCAGCAGTAAGGGATTATGGAATTTTACTTATGATTATTTGAATAAGTTATAAAAATATATCAAGAAGTTTCTCTGTCTTTAGTCTCTGGAGTCAAGAAATGACAAACGACACTTAACTTTGTCCTGTCTGTCAGAGGTTGCAAATGGGGACTGGCTCAGTACTTTTTTCTCACTTTGGAGTCCAACATGCCTCAGGTAAATATCACATATTTTGCTTGTAGGAAAGCTGTGTCTTTTTATAATTTTGCTGGACTCAGGAAAAAAAAAATCTGTGAGGTGTCAAAGCAATATTCTGACAAGTTCAGCAGCAGGAAGAGTATTTTCTTTCCAATATACTGGAAGTATTTTAATTAAAAAAAACCAAAACAACAAAACATAGAATTTTGTTTCTAAGAGAACTTTTTCTGCTGGAAGTAACAAAACATAAATCTCTTAAATGGAAGCTAATTTGGAAAAGCTCAACACAGTCTTTTTGGGGATTTGGTTTCTTTTGTTACTTTCTTAAGTAATTGGTATTGAATAGTTTCTTTCAGAAACTGTTGTGTATTGCAGATACTTTAGTGCATTCATTCTCAAACTTGAGAGAGTCATGGAAGATATCCTGAAAGGGTGAATGTTACACAGTCACGTGTAGCCTGTAAGATTAGAAGGATAGGGCAGAGATGATCATAGAATCCTTGAGTATCTCAGGTTGGAAGCGACAAGTAGGAATCATGAGGCTAAGGTTGGAGCTGCTGAGAGAAAAGGTGCTGGTTAAGGCTGTGCAAAGAGCAAGGGTGGAGAAGCCAATTCCAGGAGAGGTTCTGCTGAAGCCTTGCTCTTGCTAAGAACATTTCATGTTCCAAGACTTTTCATGACATTTCATGTTCATGTCTATGCCTGGAGATGATGGTGTGAGCTCTACTCTTACATCTTTCATCGTTTGTTTCCACCACCTTTTGATGTATCTCCATCTGTTCTCTCCCAATATTGGATCTACTGAAATGATTTTGAGTGCTTTGTGCTCTATTCCACATTTAAATTTTATTTTCTCCTTTTCTGCTGAAGTGTTAGGCTCATTCATACAGCAGAGCATTCTGTGCTGTATAAACTAATGGCAATTTAAGGCTTCTACCCTCGGCTGTTGGTGGGCTAGAGCTTTTCTGACACTGTGAAAACTGCAGTATTATCCTAGAAGACAGCCTATGATGTCTTTCCTATGTGATTTGCCTGGAAGTAATTTGTTGGCCTGTGGCTGTGGTCACCTTTGTTTGGCAAGGTCTGTAGCAGAGATCTAAGGCAGTGAAAAATCTGCACACATCATATTAGCACACCAAGTTAGCTCCATGTTGCTTTGGCACAGCCTGTCCCTAGGTCCTAGCAGTTCATTGGTACTATGACCCTCAAGGATGTTTTAGTGAATACACATATCTCCTGCCCACTCATTTTGAAAACTCTGAATAGAGGTGAAGAGCTGGATTGTATGCTGGGGGAAACAGAGCATGCTGTACTAAGGAACTGAGATTGAGTGTCCATGTTTTAAAAGAGTGAAAAAATAATAAAAGAAGAAAACTAAAAGGCTGCAATCAATATGGTTTCTGGACCAGAAAGGACAAGGAAGAACAGGAGCAGAGTAGATGAACAGCATCAATAAAATGTCTGTCAAGTTAATGATTTACTGTCTTTTATGCCTTTTTTCTTCTTTTTTTNCTGTGGGCACTGGTGAACTGGGCAGTTTCTGGGGCTCTTACATGGAAAGCTTTTCTCTGAATATCTGAATTCTGTGTAATTGACTATAGTTTCTCTTAAATGAAACCTTGAGTGCACACCAAGTAAACAGCAATTTCTAAATATAGCTGGTCTGAAGAGAACAAAGAAATCATAAATATTACCTACATTTCACAAAATGGAGTCATCTTTTTCCTGAAAACCAATTCAGATTTTCATGTGAATCCAATATTTTACATAAGTTGTTCTTCTATGCTAACAGTATATTCAGGCCAAAGAAAAAGAAATTTTTAAGGTTTAAAGAGTCTTATTTTCTTAACCTGGAGAGAATAAATACAGTTGTAGTATCTTGGAGGTTGCATTTTCACAGGTATCAAAAGGAAATTGATCTGGAGATGAAGCTGCCCTGAAGGTTGTTTGGTAATGTGTGCTAGGAAATAGCTAAGTTAGTAGACAATGAACAGGTTTGTGCTCACTTTACTTGAGCATGGTCAGTATCTACATTTTCTGTTAAAATTGTTTTAATCACTGATATTTGAAAATCAACCATTTGGAGAATAGTTTGCAACTATTATACTAATCACTGTTTCTTAATAAATATCTAGATCTGAAGTAATATCTAGAGCTAAGGATAGGCTTTAGAAACTGAAATACTGCATATCACATTATTGTCCAAGAGCAGGGAGAGAGAAGATGCCCACCTTTATGAGTGTCCATAATTTCTGTGGTGTATGCCATGTCTATATTTTCTCTCCCTGTACTCCTTTCTGGTGCAATGTTATCTGATGCTGTTTATATTCTGTGCTTGACAAAAGACTCAAGCATGGGTTGTGATGCTACATCATTATTGTTCTCTAGAGGAAAAGAGCAATGTGACTTTTTGATGTAGATGTTGGTGTATGAAATATTTGAATTTCAGCTGCACAGAGTGTATAGCAATATATTTAGAAGAATTCCATGTCTCTAAAAATAAGTGGTCTTTTCCCCTAATATTTTTCTTAGGAATGAGTCTATTTGAATTCCTTATATTCCTAAACTATTGGAAAACTCACCACATGCTTTTATTTTCCATTATTTTTCTTGAGATAATAGTCTCATTAATTTTTTTTCACTTTTCTAGGCCTTATGCAGAATTACTCGTTCCTCACCTAATGCTTTCCAGAGTGTCATTGAAAAAGTGGGATTAACAGCTGTACTAAATTCCTTGGCAAATGGAATATGCAAAATTCAGCAGTACATGCTCACGATGTTTTCAGCAATGTTGTCTTGTGGGATTCATCTACAGAGGCTAATTCAAGAAAAGGTTTGAGTTCAGATTAATATTTCACTGGCATGGAATTTCATGGAAAAAAAAGTTAAAGTTGACACTGCTAGTGAGTGGTTTTGGGTTTTCAAAATACATGTCAGTGACATTTGCATGTTTGAATAGCAGGAAATGAGGAATGTGTTTCTTTTATATATCTGTTTGCTTAAAGTCTAAATTATAAGGTGTATAGTTTTTCTCTCATATATCTTTGAGAAATGGTACTAACGGGTGTATAAATTGTTCCTGCAGCTAGGATTCAATCAATCTAGAATATCCTAGCATGACCATAAGTGGTAATGGGCCCTAAGGAAAATCAGTAAGGAATCAGTAAGGACAGCTATTTGACATAGCTCTTTTAGACATTTAAAAGAGAAACTAAGGAGTGTCCTGATTAAATCTGAAGCTGTACTTTATCCTCTTCTTAAAGGACCTTAGGCCAATTTGTAAGTGAAATATCTTGCAGAAATTAGTGTTTTAATACCTCAGGTTTTTCTTTTTAGTATCACTAAATTAAACAACTGGTTTAGATTTTTGTCTAATATATTTTTTGGTAGAAGTGTTTAGAAGTTTTCTATGTTGATTTCTAAACTATTTCATATTTAGAAAAAAAGGGTTGTTTTTTTTTTGCAGTATATCTACATATTTCATAAATGAAAGTAATAATCTCCCTCTGTTTGGAAAGGATAAAAATCACGAAGAAAGTAGAAACTCTAGCTCTTGTTTCCCTACATATTGTTTAAACAATTATATTTAAATTAAAAAATAATCCCACCCATGTGGCCTGAAATCACTCCTTCTTTTCCTATAATTCATTTTTTCTGTAGCATGTCAAAATTGTCTGTGTGTTTTTGTGAGTGCATGTCATCTGGCCTTAAACTTTCCAGATCCCCCAACAACAGTACTAACAGGTGGCAAATTGTCCTGTAATGTTGCACTAAAAATGCCCGTTACTGTGAATTGATGGTATAGTCAGATGAGTATGGTCAAAACTTATTCACTTGAACATTCAGCAAAGGAATGCAATGTGCAGCTAGTCTATGGCTACAGCATAATGTTTTCTGTCAAAAATTTCTTGTTTATATAGGACTTACATTGCTAAAAGAACTCCCATAACGATATTGAATTTCTTATGGACAATTGCTAGAATTCCCTTTCTGATACTGCAGTTCTTATGAACAATTGTAATCAAAGTTTGCAGATTAGAAAACTGAAATACAGGTAAATTTAGACATTCATTTAATAGCATATATTAAACTAATGATAGATGTAGGAATAGTGCCCAAAGCTGTAAGTAAAAAACATTGTACTATAAAAACTGATAAAGTAGGTCTGGTTCTACTGCAGGTGCCCATATTTGGTAACTGTACCCACATTACATCTCAGACAAACTTAAATCTCATAGAATGGGGGAGTTTTTGGAATGAGATTAGCTCAGTTGATTAGAGCCTGGTGGTTATAACACTGAGATTATTGGTTCAATCCTCGTGTGAGCCATTCACTTAAGAGTTGGACTTGATGATCCCTTCCAACTCAGAATGTTCTGTTATCTGAAACTTAGATTGTAGGATTTTGGAAGCTGAAGCTAAATTTCTGTTTTTCTTGAATAGAATCTTAAAATACAAACATACTCCTGTATTGAACTACCAGGTGCTATCACATCACATGGAGCGGTATTATTTTAGAGCTGAAAATTGAATTTAATAGTCCATGCATTTCTCAATATTTCATGCTCATGATGCACAAGCCCATCTTAATGAGAGAAGGGAAGATTGAGAAGTGTTGGCCTACAGATTATTTTGTGCTCTCTAAAGTTCTTGTTTAGTTCAGCTTAAGAGGCAGAAGGACCTCAGTGTCACACAGAAAGCAGTGACAAAGAAGTGACTATCTGTTTAATACAGGTGCAAACAACATATTAAAAGATATTTAAATATGTAAATTCAAGATGGAGATAATTTAGCTTTGTGTATGTTATCTGGAAGCACTCTTAGTTTGTAAGACTTCAGACTGCTCTTATTTTCTTCAGTTTTCAAGAACAGCAATAAAAACCAGGTATAAAACAAAAGCCAGAACTGCAGTTCTGTGATCATCTACACTAATACAGAACTTCAGAGAGCTACAATAGCCAAAAGGGTCTGGGCTTTGTCCCCCTCTGATATAGTGACTTTCCGTTTTAGTTTCCTGTTCTGGAAACTAAAATAGTTGAAATGATGTTTTTAAAATAAAGCTGGAAAAAGAACTCAAAATCAAGAATCTTGAACACATTATAGCAGTAGATTAAAAAAAACTCACTGCTAATTACTTTCATCTGGCTGTCAAGATTCACCTTTGGATGAGTGAAAATCAGTCACAGCTTTTTGAATGCACTTAGGTTCTTCCAGAGGTCAGATAATAGGGCAGGGTGTTTTTTATTTGGTTACTTTTTTCCTCAACTAGTCATAAGTAAAATTATTCAAATACTTACAGTAATAAGTTTTCAGAACTGCATTGTAAATGTAATATAAGCATTGTCCTTATATTTCAGTAACTGTTTTCAATTCTGTGTCTTTTACCTGAATGTGGACAAGTAACTACCACTGTAGATGATAATTTTGTCAATATCAATATGAATTAATAAAAAGATAAAAATACCTTTAACAAAATCTTTGTAACTCTAGACATAATATGGAGGCATTTTCAAAATGTAGAAGGGAAATTTGAAAATACATAATGATGCAACAAACGTTTGCTATTGTAATTTCTTATCTTGTATAGTGAGATAGTGGTCTTACTGTTTTCCTATTCTGTAGCCACTTCAAAAGACATCATTGCTTTTGTTTTAAACTTGCTTTGCAGTATTACTCATGTATCCAATATAAAGTCATAATCTTGTTGCAGTGTGTTCACTTGAAATGAAAAGTGTCCTGTCCTGCAGATTGTCCATGATACATCAAACATTTGCAGGGAAGGGAGGAACAATGTAACAGAGAAATTATAAATAATGTATTTGGCAGTATTTGAGTGATTTTTGGCTTTTCTGATGCACTAAGTCCTGCAGGTCAGCCAGTATGTGCTTGAGATTTTCTTTGAATAAAACTGTTGCTATTTTGCAGCCAAGAAAAACTCAAACCAGCCAAAAAAGCAAATTCCAACAGGTCACATTTATTTCTTAAACCAGATTATTAGAACATTCCCACGTAAGTCTGATGTAACTAATTTTAATTGTCTTAACCCATGTTAAATCCCACATGTAGCACTGAAATATTCTTACTTTCCAGAGTATGAGAACTAAAAATAGATGTGCTTTGGCATGTAGCTGCATGTGTCTTTGTCATGGTGTCCTTGTGCATGGTCTATCAAATCCATTTATGTTAGCACATTCAGTATTGCATTATAGATACTCTTTAACTATGTCTGAGGTTTTATGGGATTTCTGAACATAAAAACTTTGTTGTTGTTTTGGTAATTTCACTTTAAAAAAAGCCCTTGAAAAACCAAACCACACTTAATTAAAATTCAAGCTTTACATTTATTAGATTGTAATTTAAGAACTTGACTGCTACAAGTTCATACTGGATGAGCTACAAGTCATGCTCAGTGAGATGCTGAAGTGTTTAAAGCAGTAAACTTTTAAATCCCAAGACTGAGAAATTCTTATATTTAAGAAATTAATTGTTGAAGTACTGCAAAATAGTTCTAGAATAATTAATAGCAGTTTGTTTTTCTGGGATTTCTGTAGTTACTGAATGATGACTGCTTTTGAAGACAGGGTTAAATGGTGTCAGAATAAAATCTGATGGTTTCTTGGCCAACTCTTACACTCCTGCTCTTTTTCCTTTCTCAGTAAAAATGTATAGTAAATTGTTGCAAAGAGTGTCTCTAATAAATTGCAGTCAGTGTTGATTTGCAGTTATTCTGTCAGCAAATGATGAAATTGAACAGTAATATGTTAAACATGCATCACATAGCAGGGTTTTTAACTTTGCACACAATATGCATACTCATCTATCCTACAGTGCCAATGCCTTGAGAATCCAGTTCAACTATTTGAAGGCAGGTTCCATTGATGAGGCCATTTGTGCTCAGTCTAATTTTTGCATAGAGCCAGTTGACACAGTTTGTAAATTCTGGCTCAGTTTTAAATTCTGATTTTTTTTATCCTTCTTTCTTTTTAAGTCCTAATTTTATTTCTTCCTTGCAAACATGTTGTTCACTTTCTGAACTCAAAATAAAACTAGATTAGATAAGAACAACCAAAGAAGGTAGAAACAATTTTACCATGTATTTGGAGCATCTGATGTATAATTTGGGGTCTGATGTAGACAAGATTGTATCCAATTAAGGTGTAGTTTTTAATATTCCTGCATATAAGGGAATGAATAGCTAAAAAATTGAATCATATTTGTACTTAAATACGTATGTGTTCTGAAAATAGTTCAGCTTTGTTTTAAAATAAAGATATTAAAATAGCCTATGTTTATGCATAAGGTAAGCCATTTAAAAAGATAAGTTTTATCATCTTTTGTAGTTAATTCCATACTACTTTGGACATAGTGCATTAAATAGTGTTTACTTTTTACTCTACCTCATGTGAAGATGTTCAAAGCAGCTTTACACTGGGCCAGTCAGTCTTGGACAGAATTTATTTGCTAGTGTTTTGTGGATTTTTTTTTTCCTATGAGTGACATGAAAATAAGCAAACTTTAAGTATATACAGTCTTACAATACAGGGCAAGTAACCTTAACGTATTTGTGTTTATTTCCACGAAGGATTTTGTGACTACAATTACTCGTCTACTTGAAAGTCCTTCAACTTTCATTCGAGCAAAAGCCTTTCTGGTCCTACTACAAATTTTAATTAATAACAGGGAGATGTTGCTCCTCAGTTGTCAAACAAGGTAAGGTGATAATGGAAGATAATCAAAGATATAGTCTTTAAGGTTGTACCTGAAGTACTTGAAAATGTGTGGTATTTTTGAGCCAGTATTTTAGAAGTTAGTTGTTTTGTGTGTAATAGTAATCCTTGCTTTCTTGAGAATATTTTGTCTGGGATCATCAGGTGACAATTATTCACAAGGGGAAACCACTGTCTTGCGAGACCATCTTTTAAAGTAACTTGTGGTGCTAGTGAGCATTTGCATTTTTGGGTAGGGCAAAAGATATACTGCAACAGTGAGTTGTTGCTATTATGGGAAAGCAAAATAAAAAGGTTCTGTTATGTACCTTCCTCATCTTGGAGTTTGGTGTAGTCCATAGTCTTTTCAGGATAGTTACTTTGAATATTTTTTGCTATATGTGTTGTGGGAGTGATTTTCATAGCGATCAATAAATGCCTGTGACTTTTACATGAAGTATTTAATTTTTCTATGTTTTGGAATACTTTGCAAGAAATTACTGAATCACCAAGGGATTGTTATTTGAAATTTTTTGTCTTCTGTTGGGATGGAAGCATTCCTGTATCAGAGAGGAGCAAATTAGACTGTTTCAGAATATGAATTATCACCATGTTTCGAGGTGGTCGGAGAAGCAAGATGAAAGAAATTTTAGTTGGAATTTCCGTCTTCTACTGTTCTGTAAGAAGAAGAGTAAAATGGAGTGTAAACATCGTTTTTACAATATTGAAATAGAGCAGTTTTGGAACTGAACGTAAAAAAGGATGAGGCTTGTGGGTAGCTGTAAATCTATATCTACAGCAAATATAACATTATATCTTATATTCATGCTTGAGAAGAATTAGGATGTATACATTGGAGTTAAAGGAAGGGGCAGTGAATTACACCATGAAGTCACTGTGAGAGGAGACCTTGTGGGGTGCTAGCATTATGTATATTCCTCCACTTGCAAAGCTGTAAATATCACACTATTTGTAGAATCACAGAAAGTAAGTGCTGAATCCAAGGGGCTTTTTCATGTGGACCTTTTTACACTTCCAGAAATGTTCTATCAGATTATGTGTTCTGGTTAGTGTAAAAGGCCTCTAATGATTTGTGACTTTTTGAATGGCCACATGTTTAGTAATCCTCCTATTCATGTGCTTGATATACCACATAGGACTCTCCTGTGTGTTTGGCGAAAGGTCTGACAGAAATCCTGCACAGACAGTTACTTACTGTTTGTTTATATTTACATAAGATATTATGTGAAAGAGAATAATAATTTTATCAGCAATTTTATTTATTTATTTATTTATAATGCTTTCCAGCCAGCTGCCTTTCTGAAGGGAATGCATTGTGAATTTGGAATATGATTTTATATTTTGGCTTTATCCTTCTGTTTTATTGTGATGCTTCAGACAGGGCTGATTAGAGACCAATATATTATGTAATACATTAGGTAAAACAATAGGCAAGCCTTATAGCAGCTTTATTGAGGTGATAAACTATTTTTCTTCATTTGCTAAGTTTTCTTCATAATTGTTCTTTAGTGAACAGCTTATCTCTTATCAGAATAGATCATCTAAAACCTTTCTCATCTAGAAAGTAAGATAGCTACAGAGAGGAGAAATGACCCATTAAATCTAGAGACAGCTGCATTCATAATATCACTACATAACTCTGGAATAATGTTAAACCCAGCAGAGATACTGTATACTCATTGACTTATACTGTTGAATTCCATTTGGGGTATTTTAGTTAGATGTCTTCAGTTGTCTGATGAACTTTTCTGTTTGAGAGAAATTTCTTCAAAATTAAGACTCATAAATTCTAAATTTTTAGCACAGGAAGCAGAAATCAGATGGATAGCTATTGAAAATATTTGATAAATTCTCCTGGAGATGTTTGATTTGAGAAATATAAAGAGCATGTAGTGAAATGTACATAATTCCTGGTTAATGGGTTGATTTCGGCAGCTGCAGCTAAAGCCTGTAACAGGATTTATATTGCTTTAGATGATAAAATCTGTTTATGATAACGATAATCAATATAAGGCAATTTTTCAGTGTGCATCTTAAAAGGATGACGCAGATGGTTAAACAGTAATTGTTTAATGGCAACACTGCACTGAAAAATGCTTTTGTATAGTTTGGTAATTTTGCTGGTTTTGGCTGGGTTAGTGTTAATTTTTTTCATGGCAACTACTGTGAGGTTGTTTGTGCTGAAAACAGTCCCCTGGGCCTCGTGAGCATGGGGACTGCCTTGGGGCCAGCATCCCAAAGGCCTTGCTCTAGAGAGCAGCCCTTTCTTTATTTGGCAGCTAAGCTGGGGCAGGGTCTAGAGTGCAAGTCTTATGAGGAGGAGCTGAGAGAACTGAGGTTATTTAGCCTGGAGGAAAGGAAATTCAGGGGAGACCTTATCACTCTTTGTAATCACCTGAAAGGAGGCTGTAGTGAGGCAGGGGTTGGTCTTTTTATTTTCCAAGTAATGTGTGATAGGACAAGAGGAAACAGTCTTAAGTTGTGCCTTTGGAGATTTAGATTTGATATCAGGAAAATTTTTTTCACTGATAATTCAGACAATAAAATCCTGTTCCCACTGGTAACCTTTGTGATATCTGTCCTTTGGAGCTGGAAAAACTGTGGTGTATGAGGAAAATAACAATTTCATCATTATTCATCTCATTTGAAGGAAAGGATATGGGACAGGGAAAGGAGGGGAGAGAAAGACAAATGGAAGGAGAAGTAGGGAAAGAGGAAGTGGAAGGGAAGGATAATGGCAAGCTTATTTTAGCTCTGCTGGTGTTACCAAAATAGATTTCCTTGTGTTTTGATTCCAGTTTGTGCACAGGAACCAGGAAATAAAAGGCAACAGAAGTAGGCACTTGCTAAAACCTCTTTTTATTGCAAGCAGTAATGGTGCTTCTGGGCTGGTGACATGGGAAGTATCCGGTGTTGCAAGTCTTGATTCCTGGAGTGCAATCTTAAAGACTACCTGCCTATTTGTTTTTACTGTTTATAGAATCTATTGGCTTTGGCCATGACACCAGCAGTTGCCATTCACTTTTGAGTATTTGTACACACAAGCCCCCATGCATGTCCCTCTAATGCCTATTGATGAGCTGAGTTTATTCAATCTGGTAGCAAATTTCTTTTTGTACCTATTTTCAAAAGTCTCTCCTTACTCAGAGTGTGGAAACACCTTTATAATTCCAAATAATAAGAAACAGCTGATCCCAACTGATCAGTGCAGTATTCATACCACATGGCCTTATGGGGGAAAGAAGAAAGGAAGGGCCATAAGATGTTAAGAGTGATGGCCCTTGTCTTCCCGAATAACCATTACATGTGATGAAGCTCTTTGTTCCTGGAGATGGCTGAACACGGGGCATGTCTGCCCATGGGAAGTGGTGAATGAATTCTTTATTTTGCTTTGCTTGTGCAGATTTTTAGTTTGGTGGATGAAAAGTATTGATACATAATAAGAAATGTGATTTTGAAGTGAACTCATTGTTCCACAATATTGAGACAATTCACCTGTTATTCCTTTTTGCTACCTGTTCTTCAGGGGGGGATACAACCTGAAGTTTTATTGAGACTTTTCATTTCACCCTTTTCTGAATTAGCAATAATTTCCAATTAGTCTCACTGAATTGTTCTTTTTGTATCTAAATGGTTTCAGAGAATTTCCTAGGTAAACAGAGACTGACTTGGAGATTGAACTTCTCCTTCCAAAAGAATTTATTCAAACCTCTTGTTTTCTACTGTCTGCAGAGATGGACACTTGTGGAAAGATAGGGTAGTATTCCCGACACATTTCACAGTCTGCAAAAATGTAACTATGTACAACAGCATAACCTCTGAGCAAAATCTTTCTCTGTTTCCTGTGCCCACCTCCCCTATGTATTAAATTTTCAAATCTTATATGTGCCCTGAAAGAAAAAGCTTTGCCTGGAAACCTACTACAGTCTCACATCTAGCACAGCATGTGTGCCTTATACATCTTAAGATTGATCTGGAAAAGTAGTGAGGAAAGGAACTGAAAAGCTTGGTGCTTAGTCATCAGATGGGAAAACATGGAAATGGAAGGCAGGAGGGAATAATGACAAAAGTCAGTGATTTCAGGAAAAAAACCCAGCAAGCTGGTATCAAATTAAAAAGAAGAAAAGAGTGATGGAAGGCAAGAAGTAGAGATTGACCTTCCTATTAGCATGATAAGCCATCTGATGTTACACCTCTGTAAAATAAACAATATATCTATATTAAGTATCCTTTAAAAATCTTTATCATTTTCTGTTAGCAGACATTGACTAATAATAATAGTAAATAATAATAAAAGTTAAAAATAATCCTTGAGTTCTTGGAGTAAATGGACTGTATATGTCTTTAGAGTATTCATGACCTTCTTTTAGCTTTTAATTAGGTCTATCATCCTCTGTGAACTTAGTCTCTTTTCTTCACCTTGAACTGTTAACAGAACAGCTCTTATTCTTTTAAGTAGTAGACCTCATTCCCATTCTATCACTCCAGACTGTTAACTCTGGAATTTTCCCTTTTTTGCTCTGCTCTTTCACATTTTTTTTTTCAGAAAACTTGGGGTTTTTTAGTGTAAAAGCTCACTGATGGCCATATCTTGCAATACAGACACTTGAATTTATTTTTTTTAAACCAAATCTTTGCTTCATAGACAGTGGTTTACTCCTCATCATATTTAGCTTATTTATACTAACTTCTAAATATTTTTTCATGTATTGTTGAGTGCAAGACAAACATGCGCTAAATTAATTGAATAACTGTATTTCTGTAGACCTGGTTTTGCCCACTAGAGAGAACACTGGGATTCATCAGGGAATAAAAGTAACTGATTAATTGTTCTACATCTGACTGAGGAATTTGTCAAAGGAAAATAAAGATTCTAATGCTTTGCTGCCTACACAATTTATATCTATACAGTTTTCTCAATACAATGTTTAGTTGAACTGAACTATCAGGGAAAAAATAGTTGTGCATATTTTTAGAAAATCGTTATGTGAAAGACAATTTTGTGAATGGAAGAACAACATAAAGGAGAGAACTCATTTATCTTGCCTCTCTCAGAATAAATAAATCTACTTTGTATCCTTCTCAAATGTGATTAAGTCATAGAACATGCTTTTTTAAAAGAAAAGAACCTCCTTCTCCCAAAGAAATAAAACCACTCATGTTGAAGTCTATTTGTGCCATTTTAAGTAAAACTCACACAGACCTAAGTGTATTTCCATATAGAATCAGATGATTGTTAAATCATGTGTTTTCTTAAAAAAAAAAAAATTAATTCAAGCTCTGATATTTCGTCTTTTTTTTTAAAGCTAAACTTTTTTGGAATGAAAATTGCTTGGTTGTCTGGAAAGGCTAGAAGGCCATTTTATTTAAAACATTCAAATTTTTATATAAAAAAAGTGTAAAGCTTGTAAAAGTAAAATTCTATTTCTAGCACAAATAGATTAACAAGTTGTAGAAATTGTCCTTAAAGATTTTAAGTAGTTCTTTTCTAAGAGACAAATCAAAATTCCTGTAATTGTGTTAAATTACAGACATTACAAGAATGAAAGATGTCCCCATGGTCTATGAGAAGTGCAGCTGAATATGTTGCATCTGGGCTATTGCACATGTGAAAAGTAGTTTCTCAATGGGTCTTTTGGTCTTTCTCTCTCTTTGTAGAATAGGTTAGGAAGGATAAGAGTGCAGTATTCAATCATAATCATATATTGTTTAGAGACATAATCCTGTAAAATGTATTCTTAGGTAGTTTTTACTTTGTTGACTATATCATCTTTTTCATGGAAAGATCTATTTAGATCTATTTCCTAGTAGTATTGTTATGAACACTTGAGGCAGTATAAATAAGTAATTTTCATAGCTCTGTAAAAGAGCATTGATTATCAGAAGGGTGTTTAAAAAGATAGTACTGAAGTACATACTTAAAATCCAGATCATGGATTTCATCCTCACCAGTGATTGATGGTTCTTTGTACAGGACCCGGAGGGAGTTCGAATGTGAAACAAAGATGTCAATAGTATGGCCCTAAAGGGAAGTCTGGCCCTTCTGTCTATTCAAATAAGCATTTTAAAATTTTGCCTGAAGCATTCTGTTACAGGTGTATTATTAAAGCAATCTCTTGTAAGTTAGCCAGTGGCTAATAAATCAGTTACCATTTCACTGCGCGAAATGTCATTCTGCAGAATGGCACAGCCACAGAGCACTTATCAGTTGGAATGCATGCATTGAGTTTGTATTTAGAAATCATGAACACCAAATTTTTAGAGAAAGGATGTAAGATTAGCTCTTTCAATATAGCCATTCCAACTAGTGCTAACATTTTAATAGGCTTCAATGTGATCTGTGTAGTATGATTTTTCTAGACTGAAAGATTGATTTCTTATTACATTGACTTTAATTATGCTTGCTTTTGGAATTCTTATGAGTTGAAAATTAGTGTCTTTAGTCTTTCACTTATATTGCACTTATCGATTATGTATTTCAAAATAAAGTGAATTGCAGAATTAGTCTCTCTGCCTAAGTTTGCAGAAATATTTACTCCTTATATTAACATCACGTATTCATTTAAACTTAGTAGAGTTGTGTTTGCTTGAAGTAGCTTAATGGTTTTTTTCCTTGACTCAGTAATTAGTGTTTGTTTTAGAGTTGATTAAAAGAAAAGTCTAAAATTTCAACAAAATAACATAGACAAAACAAATGTATCATCTTGATCATAACCACAGATACCAGAGATGTCTAGTTCAATAGTTTTTTTGAGATATAGTGTTATTTTCTTTGGTATGAGGGTTAATGTTTTGCACTTGTTTAAATGTAGACTCGTGATGTATATTGAAAGAGACAGCAGAAAGACCATGCCAGGAAAAGAGCAGCAAGGTGGCAGTGAATATCTGTCAAAATGCCTGGATCTTCTCATCTATCACATTGTGCAGGAGCTGCCAGGAATTCTAGGTAAATTCAGTTTGTTAACCTAACAGATCTTACCTTTGCTTACTCTGTCAAGAAACAGATAGCTCCTTATATGTACAGGCGGAAGGACTGTATTATCTGATTAAATAGAGTTTGCATGATATCATCTACCTGAAATTTTTTCGATATGTCATGATCAGATATTTTGTATTGGAATGCATGATTTCTTACACGAATGTTTTGTGTTTGTGGAATGGTAAGCCTCACCAGCTCAGTCAGGAATGAAGCCCAGAGGTACAAGAAGTTTTATCAATGTTCTTAAGATACTGCAAAATCTATAAACATGGTACAATCTAAGAGTAAATTTGCCCCATAAAGCAGAGGACTGGGAGAGATGTAACATGGCATATCTCTGAGTACATGTTAATCGCTTACGCTGAAATTTATATATTATTTGCTACAGGCAGTTTTTCTGGAAAGTTTCAGCTGAGATATTTTAGTTGTTTTAGATGCCTGAAACTGATTTGCTCATGCACATGGGGTTTATTTTCATAAAATTATTTTCTGATGAGATGACACCTGATGTATTTTTCATCTTCTCTACATTATCTCTAGGATATTGAAAATGTAATGGTAGCATTGCAGAGGTTAGTAGCCCTAAATGGCATGCTGCTATTTTAAAAGAAACTTTACTTCCTCTGCTAATGCAAATTTTTGCCTTATTGCAAACACCTAATCCCTTTTTTCTAACTAAATATCAGGTTTGCATACTGACTATATTTTAGGATGGAAGTCCCAGACCATAAATGTTTGAAGCTCAAATTCACGTCCTACTGTTTATATATACTGTATGCAACTGATACAGTAGACTCGGATATTTCCTCAGAATCTGAAAGTTTCAAATACATAGTTATTATCATAATACATAGGACATCAATTGCTTAGACTTGTAATTACTACTGATTTATAATTTCAATGCATTTTTGAGAACTGATATCAAGCATAATTTCTGCACTGTGTTTTCTTTTCCAAGCTGGATCTGTGTGTTGATTGTTTTCTGTAATCTGAAGTTATCTGTCTGTATTTGTCCATATTTGTATGAAGTCTTTTTCTGGCTATATGATGCAGAAGCATGTACTGCTTGAGATGGTAAAAGCTGTGGGCACCTAAAAATATTAATAATCAGATTTGAAAATTGGAACAGTGAAAAGCAGTTTAACTGTTGATTTAGAATTAATCCTAGCTGGCTTTTTTAATATGCATTCATGTAAGCTCCTTACTGATCCCGTTTTCTTCCACCAGATGTAGCTATAAACCAAATAGATTAACAAGTTGTAGAAATTCTCCTTAAAGATACATTTGAACAAAAGAAAGAAGTTGTTAATCTTCTGGTTGATTTAAAACATTTTTGGTTGTTGTAAATAAGAAAGTAATTTTATTTCTGCATTTATAATACTTAACTTATTTTTATGAAGTAGATATAAATTGTTTAGGTTATGCTACAATTAAAGGTAGCTATATCTATTTATCAGATGCAAAATTGTCAAATGTGATGGTTATATATTCTTTAAAATATATAGAGAGAGTTTGTTCAGTAAATCAGTTACTAACCAGAGAGAGGTCTTGCTGAATTACAATATTGTGTGTAATTCAAAACAAAAATAGATTGATAAAAAAAGTGTTTTATGTATCTGAAGAGTTTTAAGCAACACTTCTTTTTCTTTACCTGTGAATGAGTCAAATCTTTAAGGCCTACTTTAGTGCCAGGCTCTGTCATTTCTGCTCATATTGAAAACTGAACTCCATGGGAACAGAAGAAAAACATTGGTATTATTCTACAAGATTACACTCTGACTTACTCTGAAAGGAAAGGCCTTTTCTGGCCTGAAAAATCATATAAAATATGGAGTCTTATTCTTTATTTGCTTAACATATGTATGTGAATTCCCTTTTACAGTTTGGTGCAGCCATTTTTTTAGGGGAAAAAAGATATAACAGGTGCTCTTTCAAGGCAGTATTTGGCTTCTAGTACTTGCAGGTTATAGGGACAGAATTTTCCTTCTTTTCATACAAGCTAACTTTTCTCCTCCTGCTTCTGTTCTTTATCCCATGCAGAAGAGGTTCTTGCTTTTTGTGGACAATAGGAAGCATACCACAAATTCAGCATAATGTTCCTTGATTTTTATATGTCTCTTCTGAGTCTGAAGTATAGTTTTCACTATTGCAATTAAAATTTTGTTAGCTTATTATTATGTCTGAGGTTTGTTATGGAGGCAACTAAGTTCTCTCATTGATCTGTTGCTATCTCTTTTATGAGAATTCCTGTAGCTTTAGGTCACTCGTGTCACAGTTAAATCGGTGCATGAGAATGTGTGTGTGTATGGCTGGTGGAAGGGTCTCTTTTTTGGAGGGGAAGGATGTTTGGGATTTTTTTTCCTATTGAACTGTACTGCAGGGGAAACATACTGCTTTAGTATTATGTCACCCACTAATCTTGGTTCATTCAGTTCTTGGTTAGCTGAAAGCCATGAGAATTTCACTTTTTACTTCGCTGGAAATAAAACTGCATCCACATAATTTAGCCAGTATAAGTCCACTCTGCCAAGAGGGGTAATTTCATCTTTACTTCAACATTCACTTTATACTTTTGTCCTCATTGTTTTGCCGGAGGTCACCTTTGCCTGTCCCTGTAAGCCAGAGTAGGGAATTGACCTGTTTGAAGACTGAACTAGGAAAGAAGTGCTGGGTTCATCATGAGCATTACTGGCAGACAGAGAAGACAGGAGTGAACAGAGGCTGCTGGAACAGAGATGTTTTACATGTAATTTGCTATTGTTTAGTGATGTTTTTATGTTGGATTAGCCTGAAATGCTGTTTTCTGTAGGTGACATTCTCAGTGCCCTAACTAATGTCTCTGGACGTAAACACCCATCAACAGTTCAGGCCAAACAGTTGAAGATGTGCCTTCCTATGATGCCTGTAGTGCTTCATCTTGTGACATCCCAGGTAGATTATTTTCCTCTCAAAATTTGTTACACAGAAGACAAACTCTTGAAGTTTCCCAAAATTTAATTTCTGTCAATCATGATCAGAATGAGTAAAATTGAGGTTTTGTTAATGTATAGATATGTTGATGAGTATTCCAGAAGCGGCATTTGATAAATGTGCATTATATAACAACTGTAATGATAGAAGCAAATGTATATTTTGTCCTTTTTTTTTTGTTTTTTAACATCTGAAATAATTGTTTTACTTTTTCTGGTCATAAGATATGCATTTAATGTAATTTTTTTCAACTTTGGCTAATTTCAAATAGGTGTTTCGTCCCCAGATAGTCACAAAGGAGTTTCTTTTCAACTATGGCATCTTACTTGTGAGTATAAAGTAGAAGATAAATATTTTTACAAGATATACCTATGCATAAAATTTTGGAAATTACTTTAATGAAATAAAATTACACTAAAATTCTAAATTGGAGAGAGAAGTTTATTTTGAATGTATATTTTAAGCTCTGGTTGTATTCAAAACTTTATATATCATCAGAAAATATTTTTTGTAGTGATCTATTTATTCAAAGGGAAACTTTGTACGTTTTTGATAAACTAAGAATTTCCTGTGTGCTTTATTTCTGAATAGAAAAGTTTAGCTCTAAATTACACAAAATATTCTCTCTGGAATTTCATAATAGTATTTTATGAGTAGAAATGAAACAGAAATTGTAATTAATCTGTATTTAAGGTATTGTTTCTTCTTGTCATCTTTTTCTTCTTGCCAGTACATTTAAAATTGTTTTTAGTTGTGGAAATCTGTGGAGCTAAGATACTGAACTCATGTTGACATTTACAACCTGACATTACCCATAGAAAATTAACTTTTTAGCTGTGCCATTGGATAGTACAGAAGAAGTGAAGTAGTACAGTTCTAACGTAATTTCCTCATATGAAAGCAATTGTTTATGCTAAATGAGAAAAAAAGGATATTCTAAATTGCATATCATAGTTGAGCCAATACTTTTAAATGCATGAGTTCATAAATGACAGCTACATATTTATCTCCAAATAGCATGAAGAAATGGTTTGCTATAAACAAATAGATTCAAGTTATGTGTTCAGATTCCCTTCTCTTTCTCCTTTGACTCTTTATTCCAAGAAAATGTGGTTTAATTTAGATCTACTTAAATATTTGTGTAAAAATTAGCATTAGAATGATGAAAAAAAAATTGAAACTGTAGATGTTGAATTACAAAGCTCTTTCTCCCTTTGAAGCATTTGTAACTAGGCAGTAGATTTATTAGTAGTTTTCAATCAACCTTCTAGAAGGTGAAATTCTTCTGTCAACAGTATAGGTACAGCAGACCAGGTACAAGGAAAGTTTTCTTTTGATGTTACTCCAGCTTGTTTGAACTACTGACTGAGGAAGTCAGGCTAGTTATACTAGCACAGTTTTCCTCTCAAATCAAGGAGGAGTACATTACTCAATGTTTCCTGTGTCTTGTCCTGTCTCCATTGAAAAAGGCAAATCAGGAACTTACCTACACTATTTAAATTTACACATTAAAAAGGGAGGAACACTAGTATATCTTAAAAATTAATATCAAATTTTAATACATTTTATGTAACTGTGTTATGATATGAATAATATAATTAGTCTGGAAGCGATTCCAGCATCTGGAAGAGTAACTATCCATATAATGGATGCCTGTTCTAGCAGGCAACAATCTACTCTGGAAATTTGTGTTTAGCAACATTACTCACTGACACCTATAAAGGGACGTTCGATCATCACCTTGTATTTTTATAAAATACTATGCTATAAGTGAGGCCACTAAGACTTTAGTGAAACAGTCTTTTTGTTTGTTTTGTTCTCTTTTTTCCTGATTTATTCAATAGTCTCATTCTTAACAATAAGAAAATTATGCAGAGTTGGAAAGATGTGTACTTGGGATCTAGATGGAAAAGAAGTTATTTTCCTGTAACGGTTGTTCATTGAGATTTTTTTTCTTGCTGCTTTGAAGTTACTTCCATCAACACTGTAATTTTCAGTAGTGTTGAGCAAAGAAATTGAGAGGGAGTCGGGACAGTCCTTTCATGTTTTCTGCTATGAACAGAAGTACATGGAGGACATGCCATGCCCCAAAGGCACAGCTAATAACAGGCTCCTGGTGGTGTGCACAGGGCACAGGCTCACCTGTAGTGAAATACACATATACCATTTCTCTCCATTGCTTGAGAAACCCCAGATAGTTGCATTTCTTTAAATCACACATCTTTTCCCTGTGTTTCTAATATAAAATTAATAAGCATTAGTAGCCAAAACAATTTTTGTGCCAACTATTTTGATGTTTCCAAATCAGTCTTGAGACTACGGTTGTGTGAAACTGTCTAAAAATGAGCAAACAAAATAAATTGCTCTCTTCCAAATCAAGTTAATTAAATAACACCTAGTAATTTTCTTCAAATGATCAGGAAGATAACTTTTTTATAGAAGCACTTGTTTTTTAGGACTCCTTCTGAGGTTCTTTTAAATAATGAAATATATAATTGGTTTTTAACTCTCTTGTTAATTAGAGAGGAATCCTTCAGATGCTTCCTACATATTGTGAAAGAGATAATCCATGTAGAAACTTCTTCCAATTTATTATGTAATAGGGAAAATTTAATTGGTGGTGAAACATAAAACAACACCATTTCACCTTTTTTCTAAATACATTAGTAAAAAAGAGTATACTACACATTCTGCTGAGAATTTTCCTTCCTTAACAAGTCTTAATGACATCTTTTGCATCCCAATGAAACAAACAGCTATGCATAGAAATGAAAACACAAGAACAGTGGGTATAACTGCATGATATTTACTTAATCCAGATTATTAATATTTTATTGATCCTGTTCCTTAATATGATGATTAATTTAGGTGATTTTTAATAGAAAGTTATATATGCATTTTTGCATGTTCTCCTGAGTGCAACTGCGTCCAAAACATGTATAGTATGCATGGAGATCAAAAAGATGGTAAAAATAACAGAAAATTGCATTTTCTGAAGGGTCTTTGGTCATTTTAGCGAGTTATTTTTACATAGCCACATCCAAGGTAGTTCAAAGTCTTCTAAGAAATTACCGTTTTCTATTAACAGTGAAGACATTTAATTACTGTCTATTTAGCTAGAAATGTTATGATTTCTGATACTAGTCAGAGTAATAATCCTTACTGTACTCCATATTTAAGGTTCCAATAGCAATACAGACTTGCAAAATTATAACAGCTTGATCATTGGTACTTTCAGTTTTAGTTAATTATAATGAAAGTTTATCCTAATGTAGGTGCAATATTTTGTATTTACACAGTTTTTCAAAGAATTTCTTTTTGTAATTATTCAGTGATTATGCTTTTAATTTCTTTTTCCTAAAATGTTTTAACATAAATGCTGCTTCTTTTGTAGGAGTTCATCAGATCAATCGATTCAGGAGAAATAAACTTGGATAGAGCAATAGGTGGGGTAACCTATGATATTGCAGTACTTTTACACACAGATATTTTAACTGTTGAATTTTATGAAGGAATATGATTACTTTTGCCAACAGGGAAAGCTGCATCAGAAGAATTGATTAAGACTACTTTATTGACCTTTGAGGCAGTAACTGAGCATCCCAGCTTGCTGATGACCCATCGCTTGACAGTAAGTCTGACAGCAATTTAAATAGTTGCAGGCTAATAGACTAATTCCATTTAGAAACAGAAAGTTTTGAAGATTAAGAAACCATTTAGAATATGGTTTAAAATGTGTTGTGGTTCTATTTGACAGGAAAAATACTTATTGTTTATAGAGAATTTTCAAAGAAGCTGCAAGGCATTCAGTTTACTGTATTTAGTTGAGAAATTAGAGGGAGAATGAGGGGGACATAGAGTTTAGAAATAGTGGTTCTTCATTATGTCAATGTTTCTTCAGTTTCAATGCAAGTATGTTGCTTTATATTAGTGAAACTTTCACCACTATGCTTTTTACATAAACATATGCTTTTAAGAACAGCGTGGCTTGGAAAGACCAGTTCTGAGAATTAATCCCATTCTGTCATGTGAGGGGGTAGTGGATACCAGTAGATATATCATATCATATCATATCATATCATATCATATCATATCAACTGATGAGGTCATCAGTAGCAGTTATGGTGTTGGGGTTTTTTTTTTGTTGTTTGTTTACTTGCTTTTTCAAGTCTAACAGATGTCTTACTTAAAAATTTCATTAGAATTACCAAACTGTAAGCTTCTTACATCACTGAGATTTGTTTTCCTTGAAGTTCTTGGTTAAAACATTCTACTGTGAGCTAAGCTAGTTGAAGGCAGAACAATGATGTTGTGAAACAGTTGTCAGCAAATTAGGAGGTCTGAATGGTCGAGTCAGTGTTTGAGAAATCATCATAACCTGTACCAGTGCATTTTTGTGCTTGAACCTTCACCAAAATACATCCACTATATTCACTGAGATGATCATTAGATTCAAATTGAACCTTATGTGTTTTTATTGGAACTAAGAGCACCCACTCAATACAGCTCTTATATCAAGAAATATCAGCAAATAAATAAGAATGAGGAATGTTAGGGATTGTGCTAGATAAGAATGGGTGATCTTAGAAATCAAGTGTTTTTAGAAGTTGAATCCTATTTGGTGTGTGTGTTAGTTGAGCATTTAGATTATGAAGTCTTAATAAGTGAAAATAGTAAAATTAATCCAAAATATAAATTGGAATTTAAATAAGTTTAATAGGATTTTTTTTTGTGAATACTCACAAGAGTGGTATTCAAGAAAATGGTCCTTATGAAAAAAAATCTAACCAATTAGTAGTCAGAGGGGAAATAGTACAGAACTGTTCCATTTACTTTAATGTGCTAGAAATGAAATGTTAAGTGTAGGTGAAATATGAATGCCTACTGATATGTCCCTACATGCCTGTCAGCCTCGTTCTCACTGTATCTGTATCCTTTAGAATCACCTAAATTTTAAAAAATAATTGCCTTACTTTTGTGAGTTGTCAGTATGTCTTATATTGACAGATATATGTACCATTTTTTATGGGGGTCCAGCAGTACTGACTGAAATTGCGATACCTTGTGTCAGCACATTAAATAAAATTACTCTACCTGTTTCAACTTTAATGGTCTGGGGATTTTCTTTGGAAGAGACAATTCCTCTTTACAGCTCTCCTTCCCTGTGCCCATCTCCACATTGAGCAGAACTTTTTCCTGAAGCCAGGGAGTGACTATCTTAGGCTCTGTTAAGTAACTGATAAGTAATGGGTCACAGTAGGGGAGTTTTAAAGTATCTAGATTTCTGGGGAGCAGTTTACTTCATTTCATGTGTTGAAAGTTTTAGATGTTTATTTAAAATCCATCTCAACATATCAGTTATGTAGTTAGACATAAAAATTTCTTCCTGACCAGAGCTTGTCCAGTTTTTCCTGGTTTAGGTATAAAATTATGTCCTTGTCAATGAAAGCTTTTTGGTTTTCTTTTTTAATTTTTTAAAGAAAATCTATTCCTTCACTCACTGATTTTCACAAATAACAGTTCTAGCTAATTTTAAAGAGCCCTCCTGCCACATAGCAAATAGCCGTTCAGACATAAAATAAAGTGGAGAAATTGCCTTGCATTTTGTATGTTAAATTCAAGAAATTGTCCATTGTAATTAATAATCTCTAACCACATCTGCCACTAGTGGTGCAAACAGCAATTAGTTTAATACTATTTACGAAGTCTAGTGTGCTAATTATACTTGAATGTACAGCATACATTACTTTAGAGGAAAGTGGTACTTCATCTTCTATGATGCATGCAGACTATTTTTGGAATTGCTGTTGCTCGAGGGATATCATCTAATTGCTGCTGGCTGAGCATGACTGGAATCTATGAATATAAATTCCAGCACACAGCAGAACTTCGTGCTTTTTTAAAATGTTGAAGCAAGACATGTTCAAGCTTCCAGATCAATATTTAAGTATAACAGTGGTTAATAGGACACTCTTTAACTGGAGAGAAATTGAAATCCTAGGCTGAGCTCGGAAGGATGAGCCTGGATTACTCATTTAGACCAAGCTGTTTACAAGCAGGATTTTAGGGAGTGAGGCTGGGTCAAGGCCAAGACCTTCTTGAGAGGATGCAATTTTTTCTACTCTTACTGTGACATTGCTTTAAAGTCTCTAATCAGAAATTAAATGCATTTCTAAAAGTTTAATTAATGTACTAAAAAGTGGGGCTGTATTGAGCAAGCAGAACCAGGAAGTTTTTCATTTGAGTTCTATTTTTAGTTTAACTAAAATGAAAATTGTTTAAGTTAATAGTAATTTAAGAGCAACATCTCAGTTTCTTTCCCACTTCGAGAAGAATTACTTGTTTAAGGTTTTAGTTAATGTTTGATTTACTTTTGTATTTGTGCTTTTAACAAAGAAAATAAAATAGATTCTGAGGTTTTGTGTTCAAATTTCTGATTACCATCAACCTGAAGTCAATTATTGAGGAGATTAATTTCTGTGGAGACTGACTGTATTAGATACTGCAAAGTGTGATAAAGTCAATGGAAATTAATTGAAAGTGCTTAAATGAAAGCCAGCAGTGAGCAGTAATTTAATTTTGCATGCAGTTTTGTGCATTTTTACAAGATATAAAGAATAACAGTAAATGTGACTTGGCAAATTTTTGCAAAACTAGATTTTCAGGTATGCAAATATGATGTTGAAGAGTAAAATATTAACCCCCAGTTTCTCAAACTGGCACAAGTCCAACTACTTGTTTCTTCCATTTACCAAAAATGTAAACATACTTACTAAACTCAGATACTAACTGTTAAAATAATATTGATTTTCTAATTTTGGTAAAGGTTTAGATATAATTAACTGGAAGAATTCGTGTTGACTGTATAATTTGCATTTTTCTTTTTTGTGTGAAGTATATTTATTTACCTGAAAAAAGGACATATGCAAATTCAGAGCAGTGAAGAAGCTCATGATGGCAGACAGTTTGTGTGGGAGTCCTTTCTTATACTCCAACTTTCTTGTACTTCAACTAGCTCCCAAAAATGATCTGTGTACTGCACATATAATCTTTTATTCAAAGCATTAAAGTTGTTCTCTGGTTAAAACAAAAGTTGTAGCAGTAGTTCTCTTCCTCAGTGTTTTAAAACTTACTTTTGAAATACAAACTAAAATGAAAGCACCTAGAACATAATGAATTACTTGATGGGAAGTCAAAGGAAAAGTCGTAAGATGGGGAAACCTACTGTGTGACAATGTGAGAGTTATTAGTTTCAATAAAGATGACAATAGAAAGGTTAGAAACTAATGCAAGTGCTTTTTTCTTGATTCAGCATCAGTGGGGTTCTTCATCCACAGGCTATTCTAATCTAACCACTGACATCTTAATTTTGTCAGTGTAAGATGTGACTATATGAATATATTGTACAGAAGTTTTTCAATCACATTCACTTTTCAAGTAGATTAAAATACTACACTGCATGTGGCTTTCTGTCCATTAAGCTAATTCAGATGACATAAGACATTTTTGTGAAACCAGTTCTCTCCTAATTGACATATTGAGTCAATCAGTGCTGTCTCTTCCCAGAAGTAAGTAAAAGCCAAATCCTCAAGATTCTGAAGACTTTAAATAAAAATTAAAGAAAGGTCATCCTTCTTCCCAGCCCACTCTAACATGCATTAGATTTTTTTTTCTGTTACATTCTTTGAGATTACTGATGATATTAAAACACTGAGGAGTGTGTTGTACTTCGAGCAAATTCTTTGAGAAATTTAAAGACAGAAAGAAAGATGATTTGGGGTTGGAGCATATCTCTTATGAGGAAAGGCTGAGGGAGTTGGACCTGTTCAGCCTGGAGAGGACAATTGAGAGAAGACCTCATTAATCAGTACAAATGTCTGAAGAGGAGGGGTGTCAAGAGGATGGAGCCAGGCTCTTCTCAGTGATGCTCATACCTCACTAGTCAAGTTTTCCTTGCAGAAATTACTCAGTATTACGGAGACAGATGTTCTGGTTCTGGATAGAATACGTGTAATTTCCAAAAAGGTTTTGACAAAGGCATGCACCAAAGACTTCAAATTCATTAGTGGCCCTTCCCTCTTACCTGCAGGATAATCAGCTGCTAGCTAGTTAAAATTTACCAAGTGGTGAATAGAGATCAGTTTTTAAAAATTCAGGTATTTTAAGAGTGGTATCTTATAAAGATTTGTTGAAACATTTGCTGCTAATCCAGAAAAAGGAATGAATATGAAGGTGACAGAACTGACTGATGACACTAAATCATTTACAGTAGGGAAAATTAAAACTGACACAGAAGTTGCAGAGGTTTTTAAGATTTGAGTGAAAGGAAAACAATGACATGCAATTCAACAAGTAATAGACATGGGGAAAGTAATTTCTACTGTACATACATAATGTCAAACTCTAAACTGCTTGCAACTTTTGGAAATCTTTCGGCATTATTTTTCTATGGAAATGATAGATTTATACTCAGCAATAATCAGAAAAACAACTAGATTATTAGAAATGACTAGTAAATGGTCAGACAAAAAAGCAGAAAATGTTGTGCCATGGTGCAATCAGGTCTCAAATACTGAATGCAGTTGTGGTCATTCACTCTCAAAGGGAATGCAGTTTATCAAGAAAAAGTACAGCTCAATGATGCAAGGACGGTCTGAGTAGAAAAGAACTTCATCTTGGAAACAAAATACTCTGTAGTGTAGTATTATGAATGGCATGGGAAAGATAAATAATCAGTCATGCTTTTTGTAAACTAAGAATATGTGGGTATCAAGTTAGGTGCTTTAAAATAAGCAAGGATATGTCTTCATAAGGCATAATTGAAGTGTAAAATTCAGTGCTGTAAGTACTGCACATCCTGAAAGTATAAATACATTTAAAGTAGGATGGGACAAATATATGGGAGAAAGAGCTAAATGCAAAAATACAGATACAACATCAGCTTAGGAAGTTTCTTAATTCAAGAGGTACTTTTCTAGAAACTAGAGGTTTGTTTTATGCTTGGTCTATATCTCATACTCTTCTTCTACTCCATTCCAGCTGTCAGAAACAGGATTACCAGGTTTGAGCTATGGTTTTTTTTGGTCCTGTACATATATATTATAGCTGGGAGATGTGAATGTAGTTTGTATGGAAGTTTCTAGAATTTCATTGCTGTTTTGGGTACTGATAACAGCAGAGTTATGGCAGCACAGGCTTGGAATGCCATCATTACAGAATAATACAGCAGTGGCTTTGTGCAGCTAGGGATGCATCATGAGCTGAATATCAGATTATTTAAAAGGTGGTAGGAACTCATCTAGGCCTGTAATCATATTCAATCTATTTAGTCTGTTTAGGCTTAAAGAAGAATAGTTTCCTTTTTCTGTTAAGCAATCTTAGTGATAAAGACTGAGACAAAAACCTGAATCTGATTTATCTTCATGCATCTATAGAGATTTGATTCCGGAGATATCAGCAGCCATTCAAAAAAGGAAGAAATAAATCCTTGTTTGAATATTCCTCTATTTATTTCAGTGCCAAAATACTAGTACCATTCTTCTCTATATATAAATGAGAGACACATTTGCAATTTACTGATGAATTTGTTAAAAATATTTGCACTTCAGTTTATTTCACCTTAATGATCACAAAGTTATATACACATTAGTGAAAAACAGTGATCCAAACGGCATGGAGAGAAGATTAGGGTTGTGGAGTTAGGAAGTATCTGATTTAAGGTTCATATCAAATTTAATATATGCTTCCCCCTTCAGCATACACATTCTGATAGGCTTTTGCAGAACAAAATAATTTTCCATAGGATTAGTGTTTCATTTAGTTGATCTCCCCATCACACTAAACTGACATGAGGCAAAAACCTTCTATGGAGAATTCCTTTCTAAACAGTTTGTTTAATAAAACTGAGGTTTGTGTTGGAAAAAGTTCAGAATAAGCTGCTACAGTAATTTAAGACTTAAAGAATCTTCTTTGCAATGACAGTCAAAAATGCATTTATCTTAGAAAAGATTTATGACTGGCTTAACTACATTCACTAATATGGAAAGGTGCTGTTAATGTTAGATTAAAGTGAAAGAAGATTTTGAGTTTTAGAAATTGAAGTTGCATCGTACTAGTTACATCGTGTTGTGTACTGTCATCTTAATAGGTCTGAGTCAATGCTCCTGCTGTTGAGTGATTCATAATATCCAGGGGCTCTAGATTGGTTCAAATAATCGAGAGCTGCTTCTTTTCCCCTTTTCTGTTTCACACCTTTAATTTGCCACTTACATGTACTTCTTCATTTGAGAGACTTTGCAGTAGTTGAACTTGTTTCTTGGACTGAAAGATCTTAAGTACATACAATTTTTTCCTACCTCATTTGTATAACTGATACATTACCATTTGTAGAACAGCTTAGAAATGTGCACTAATGGAGTTGTTGAAATACAGTGTAGTTTTATTATTAACCAAAAAGACAAAGAAATATTTCAAAATTATGAAATGTTACAAAAGTCACTACATCTGTGATATATAGCATTATCTATAATGGCCATTTGTACTTGCAAGAGTAGTTTGGCTTCCATATCTCAAGCAGAATCCTTTTACTTCTTTTATTGAAAGTCTGTAACAAAAGCACTTTATAATAGTTTTCTTCAGAAATTAAAAAAACTAAACTAAATTAGTCCCTTAATGTTAGAGATTGATTTAACAGTGTCCACCAACCAGCAGTGAAATGGTTGCTAACTGCAGTTATCGCTGGCTAGAGGCTAACTCCAGTTAGTGACCCTTTTCATACATAGTTTCAACTTCTGTAGATGTTTCTTATTAGTAGCTGCGTGTATCTAGGGAAATTTTATCTTCTCTTATTAATTACAAAACAAAACACATGGAGAATTATATTGCAGTCTTTTTACATCAAATCCTGTCCATGGTGCAGTGAGAATCTACACAGCAATTTTATAAGTAAATCCTAGGAGTAGGTGTGCATCCATGATGCATGCTTAAAAATTTCAGGGCTGTACATCCATCCTCTCCCCAAAATCCAAGCATGACCTGTCTAAATAAATTATATTTTAACAGTAATTTAAAAATTAGAAACTCTCCTATAGAGAAGACTAATAATGCACTATTTTTGTAACTATGCCATAGCCTAGTTTATCATCAGTTGATTTCAAATGGAGCTAAGCTGACTAGTCTTGTGACAGATGATAGATTTGTAGCAATATCCTCATGGACAATAAAAAGTTGCCTGGATTATATTTTTTCATAGTGCAAATCTTTAGTAATGTAAGTTTACATTTTCTTGGAAGACTATATATTACCAGAAGGGAAGAAGTTAAAATATTTTCAAGACACTATATTAAGCTTAGGGATATTTCATTAGCGGTAGTACATCTTTTCTGAGGTATTTTAATTCTATGCCGTTCTGTTTTTCGTCTGAATTCTATTCAATGATTAGTTTATGGATTAAAGCATCAGGATTAAGATACTCTAATACTCCTTTTTCTTAATATTTTACATCTGCACTGAATTCTGTACTTTAAGTTAAAAGTCCCTGTAAATAAATTATACGAAAGTTACTGTTGTTTTCTATATTAAAGTACATTAATGCCTGTAATTTTGTGGTGGTTTACCATAGAAAAATGAACTTGGTGGCTTTGTAAGAGTGAATATGGCTGAATTTCCATGATTATCCAACTCTTTGATTAAGGGCTCTGGCAGCAAAATAAACATAGATGATAGTGTATCTCTGTTCTATCTTTTTGCTCTGTGAATGATCTAAGCCACATTTTTCTAATTTTCTGTTTTAGGTTGAAGACTCTATCCTCCCACCACTTGTTTCTTTGGTCCACAGTCAGAATGGTAAGTATACAGACACATCAGCTACAGTTTCCATGAGTTCCACAGCTTGTTTTAATTGTATTTCAGTGTGGTCACATTCTTGGCACCTTTATTTTCAAGTGGAATGGAGACTCTTCAGCTTGCGGTTGCTCTCAGAAACCACATCACTGCTTTTAAGCCACGAAGTCATGGCTGAGGAGAAGGAGGAGAGCCTCAACTCAAAGAACAAGCTTCTGTCTCTCATTAGAGATTTACTGCTGCCTCAGTAAGTATAGTATTGCTCCTGTAATGGAGAATAACTTGATATGCAAACCATTTTTACGGAGTATTTGTTTTAGCCATCCTTTCTATGTTTAGATGACTAAGTCAAAAGGGGAATAGCAATTAACTGCTGCCAAAGTTCTTTGCCCAACATCTCCTCCTAGATTTAGTATTTTGTCATATGCAACACAAACACAACTTCTGTGTGACACTCACTTCTGATACTGTGCCTCTGGCTACTCTTGGAGCAAAACAGGATTCCCTCTAGTTTTTGGGCTGCAATTTAAATACTCCTCTTTGTTCTTCTAATAAACATAAAGAACATTCTAACTACAACATCTTCTGTCTATTTTGGATATTGTCCCTTTACTGAAGATGTTCTGAAAATATATGGAATGATATATAACTTTTTAAAAAGCAACAGTACATCATGGATTAATCCTTCATGGTCCACCCAGAGGTTATTGCATCTAAATTGCTGTCCTTTCCTGCTGCCCCAGTCATCAGAAAAACCCTACAGCAGAGTAGATGAAACTACAGCCTGTAGGCTAGATGTGTTCTGGAACCTCATTTACATGGTTTATGGTAAAATGAGGCCTCTCATTTCATTCAGGTGAGCATAAAGAGAGCTCTCTGTGTTGTGTACACATTGACTGTGAGTTGGTAACATCTGTGAGTAGAGGGAAGGAACACAAGATGAGTACAGTAGTGATGAGTCATCAGTTGTATTTCACATTATTCTAATAATGCTACAGTGTATTTTCCTATGTGGTCCTCAAAAGTTAATAATGGTCAATACTTAGCTGCCCTAAGTGAGAAAATTGTTCACCCCTATATTAAATAAATGGAAGAAGGCTGTAAGAACAAATGCTGGATTATGATCAGAAACTCAGTGTATTTTCCAAATATGAGACTTTCTCTGCTAATTGAGTAATGCTCTTAGAGTTTGAGGTCCAAAGTTTTATGCATGCAGAGTGTGTAAACTTTTTGCTATGACAGAGAATTGGATGGAAATCTTAGAGTTCTGTAGAGAAACTTACTTCCAACACCTTTCTTCACATTTCTTTCCTCTCGGAAATGTAGAATGTATCAGTAGAAATTAAAATGGCAACTGGAAATATTTTTAAAATAGACTATATGCATTATTAAAAGCTGTCAGATGATTTTCTTCAGACAGGGGAAGAGACCTGAAGTAAAAAGAGACAGACTTCTGTCCTTGCTTTGAAACTTGCCCTTTGTAGGCCTGTCCGTCTTATACAACCTTTCTTATTAAACTGGGGGATGTGTGTTTGGAGGTATGCATCATGCTAATTACAAACTATAAGGAAAGCAGCCAATAGACTTCTGTCTCCAAGCTTACTAGCTCAGTTGAGTGGAAGGGCTTTTCAGCCTGAGACTAAATGTGATCCTATGCTGGGGACTTCACTTGTGCCATCTTGCATGTGCTGTGTGGCAGATGTATGAAAAAGGGTCTTGAAACAACTCAGAATCTTGAATCCAGGGTTTAAATAATTCCTGAATCAGTTTCTCATTAGTAGAGATGAGTAGGGGGGGTTCTAAGAGTCAGCGTAATCTACTTGTAAATATAATGTAATGCTCTCTCCCAAGAAATATGGGTTACTGGAAAACTTGAAATCACTTGAAACTGAGATACAACTTTGGAGTCTGAAGAATTTTTGCTGATACTGTTTAATCTTTCTGTTGCTGGGTAAGGGATGGGACAGAATCTGGCTCAGCTGGAGGACAGTCAGAAGAGGGGAGGTATGTGATTTGTTCATGGGCAGTCTGTGGAGGGAAAAGTAGGTATTTCAACCCCTTTTGAATCTACTGAGAGCTCTTGAATATGAAAGGGAGTGCCATCTGGTTTTAATATGGGATGTTCTTTTTAGCGAAGACTATAATTTTACACATTTGTGTGCATATTTTATTCCTATAAATATCCTTTTCAAATTAATTTGTTTAAATATAAAACTGATCCTTGAAATAGAATGTATGCATAAAATATAAATAGACTTCATTTTGAGATAAATTACTACTTGATTAGTGATTACTTGATTATTACTTTATTACTATTAAATTACTACTTGATTGTGATTACTACTTTTTTTTCATCTTCTGCATCATCAATAAAGTGGTAATTCCATGAAATAATTGTGCATTTATAGATCAAAAAGTTAACTTCCTCATAGGATTTTGATTGAATGAAACAGTGTCATTAAATTTCAGTTCACTGAAAGATTATTTTCCTGAACATTTCATAACCAAAATGAAAACTGCAGCTATAGACAGTGAATACATGGCAAATGCTTTATATCCAGATTTTTAAATCAAAAATTGAAACATCAGCTGTATTTAAGTCCTAATATTCCTAATTATATGTCATTAAAAATTGACCCAGAATCAGCAAAAAGAGAGAAATGTGTAAATAAAGTTTTATTTAATTTAAAGGTTTATGTAGCTTGTTCTCAGTAGACTACCAAGCCAGTTCTGCAAATATGAAATCCAGGATAATTGACATAATATTCTTTTTTTAGAGTTTAAGAGTCTACATCCTTAAATCTTTAGGTCCTTTTGTCAAGGTTGTTTACAGAAAAAATTGACAAAACAACTCCTTACAGTCTAGTGCCTAGAGTTCACAAAACCCTTATAAAATGCTCTCTACAGCTACTGTTACTAAACTGTTCTGTGTTATGAAGTGGGAGTGAAATAATTTAATGACTCATTCATTTAATAAAGTATCTCAAGCATGGCATATTTTCCCTTTTGAGAAGATTCATATATTCATAGCTCCTAATAACCTTTATTCAGGCAATGTGTTTATATTAATTGCTAAGACATTGACTCTAGTAATCTGCGTTTTCTCATGTGGTATTTGCTTTGATGGATCACTGCACCTTCCCTTAGAAATGTCCTTTCCTAATATTATCATGGGGGAGGGGAGAAGAGAGTTTCAAGGAAAAGGAAGTGAAGTAAGACTTCTTTATTGAAGCTCAAGAAATTAGGATGCTAAGTGTGCTAAGTAATAATAGTGTCTCCCAAGTATAATACAGATCCAGATTCCTCAGTTCAGACTAGGGATCTCAGGATGTGAAGTAAAATTTTTGGTTATTTGCATGATTCCCTCTACCAGAACACTACAGGTTTTTCTTTTTGTGGAACCATTTTGTTGCTCATAACATGATAACCCACCATGTTTTCCTACATCCTTTCATTTGTTCTTGATTAATTATTTGTGGATTTTTTTTTGCAAATGAAAGATTTATGCTTCCTGTTTTATTACTTCCATGTATTTGGAGTAGGAGTAGTTGTAATCAAAGACTATGTTTTGACATTGCTGAGTCTGTGGTTTTCTATGCTTAAATCTTTCTCACGTCCATCGTTTCCTACTACCATCCACATACATTTTTTTTTAAATAGAGTAAAATTAGACCTGTGTGTTGGGTGGGCATCACTAGAATGTTAGTAGCAGCAGCTACAGGAATTTTGTTTTTCAGCATCCTTTTTTCCCTTACCAAGATTTCCAACAGGTGATACTTGGAAATGTTTCAAAGAAGTTTTTCTTGGTTTATTTTCTGCCACAGCTCTCCATAAACATTGTCTTGGAGTACTTTTATATTCTTCTGGTCTATACGACTTGGAGAATGGAAGTATGCTGCAGTGCAAGCAATATATTTTTAAATTTGAGATAATATGCAAACCTCAACATGAGTTTCTTTCAATTTTGAGAAAAATTACTACGTATACAATATATAGAGCTTAATCATATATAATTTGGTTGATCATCTTCCTAAGCACTTAATAAGTCTTCTACCTGATTTTGAGGCTCATCTACTACTTGTCTCTTTAAAAATAGATTTTTTTATGTACAGAATAATATAGAATAAATAAGTCTTGCACATGTAGACAAGGTGGATGTTTTATAAATATATTTTGCTATGATTTATAGTTATAAAACATGCATGTTTTATATGTATAACCTGCATATCTATATATGTACCTATATATATACATACATACACACAGAAGCATGTGTATTTTATAATCCTCTCTCTCTCTAAAGATGTTTTCTCTTATTAATGCTGCTTTTAAATTTAATCTGATGCTGGTCTTAAAATACTGTTTCTAAGTGAGTCTTGTTTGTTGCTTTGTGCAATTTGAAACAGCCTTGTATTTCCATTGCAGTTAAAAAGTTTGGAATTGCAAAATCATGAATTTTTAATATCAATTCTGATGTGTATCTCTTGACTTTTTTTTCCCCCCACTGTTTATGTCCCTTTCCCACCTTGTCTTTCAGGTATGAGCGCATTCTGCTGGCTCCAGACCCAGTACCAATGTATGCTCTGAAACTGCTGGTGGTCCTGACTGAGCGCAGCCCTGCTTCTGTGAGGTGATACAACTACACATTCTCTGTTGCTCTGGGTTCCTTCTGTTTCAATTTCTTCTTTCCTATTAGGAATTAGCAATAGCAGATCTCACTATTGTACTACTTTGACTAGCACTCAGATTTAGAAAAATCATTGGAGAGTGTTATCGAACACATCTTACATATTTTATGCCAATTTTATATGTTCCTGGTTATTTTAATGTGGATTTAGCCAATGAATCACTAGAGCCAAAATTGGAAAAAATTTAACATTAAAATTATCTTTAAAAATGTAAAAAAAACCCCAAACCAAACCTAAAACATGATCAAAAGTCTTGTTCATAAACATATTTGTGGCAAGGACAAAGGTGGTATGTTTGTTAAATATTTACACCAGTCAATTCACTTGAAAGCTGTTCAGTTCTCCTGCAAATATATCTACCCTTAAAATTCCTAAATATGGATTTTAGTTTTTTGTACAGGTTGACTCATTATGTTGAGAAGTATCTTAATATCTCTTCCTTCTTGTCTCAAAATTTACACTGTGATGGACAGAAAAAAAAAAACAACTGTGTCATACAACTTGAACTGTATGAGTTGATAGTAAAGAGGAGGATCTCTCTATCTTCCTGGATATGCCCAAAAAATATGGTTATTCTTGTCATTGGCCATTGTCTTTTTGTGTTGTCTGATAGCATTATGGCTCAGAGGTTGCTGAGCATTGTACTGTTTTGCTTTGATTGATTAAAATGAACACAAGGAGAAAAAAAAAAAGGAAATTTAATTTGTTTTCACACTTTTTATTACAAAAGGTGAAACATCCTCTTTTAATCTTTTATGATGCTACTGTGAATGTGCTTTAATATAATAAGTAGACTACAAATTAACTAGGAAATAGGGTAGTTTGAGATTTTAAATGTTTTCAATTGTATAAAACAGTTTTCATTGTAAAGAAGCTGTTTATGCTACTGTAGGATTTTATCTATTCTAGAAATAAATAGAACAGCTTTCCATTTTTCGTTTTAACCCACAGATATTCTAGTACTTTAAGAGTTATGAAGAACACTTCTCTAACCAGAATGCTTGTTATATTAGCAGTATGTTTTTTCTCCCTACTGAATTTGCTTTATTTGAGAAATCATATGTATTTGCCATTTTGTATGGCACAATCTACCTATGTAGGTAAATTGTGGATGCACACTCATCCTCATGGTCATCTGGCATCACACAGGAATTTTTTTCTTAATATTATTAAAGAGCAGCTGTGGATATTCAATGAATTATTAATAACTTGAAATACCAGTATGTCCAGCACTCTTATTTAAGGCTGGCTATCAGATTCTGGATTGTAACCCATCTGTAATTGTTGTGTTTCTCACATACTTTACAGGTCCTCTTTTACTTTCACTAAATCATTTCTTTGCCTGAGTTTCTGAAGGAGCACAGATTAGGCAATTGGTCTATCTTTTTCCTTATTCTTTGGCTTCCCAATAAATTTTGCAGGAAGTAGCTAATGCTCCAAAAGCACGAGAGGTGAATAATAATACATTCATATTCATACAAATTGCTGGTGAACAAAATAGAAACCAGGTATATGCTATAGTGAACAGAATGTCACAATTGGTTCTGTTTTGGTTTAATGGGTAATTGCTGAGTATTCATGAAGTTCAAAATTATTCAAGGAATAATGCTCTTTTGCTCCTTTCATTAGACAGATGGAAAATATCAGCAAAAATTGTGTTGGGGAGTAAATAAATAACACTGGACACAAATCCTGTGGGATTTAATTTGTTCTTTGTGGAAAAACTTTACTGCCTTTTGGTACTGATGAGAGTGATCTGAGTTGCTGCATTGAGTCTCTGTGGCTTCTTCAAGCTTACATGTTTTCCACAATGCCTGGCTTTCAAGGATGGATGCTTTCTCCTGCAATTTAAATGAATAAAAGTGGTAGTAGCAAAAAGACTGCAAAATGACAAAATGTTAAATTAGTACTTACCTTGCTGTTGCAGTGTCTTTTGAAAATAGTTATTAATAATATTATTTTGAAGTAGAGTGAATTGGAAGGAGGATAAGGGCTAGTGTGCTTTTATTTAGTTTGTTCCGTATGGTAGCTTGCTCTCACACTTGTTCACCTAACAGATTCTCGCTTTCATGCTCTTTATTAATTCTACCAATTTTCTTGCATCTCACTCTCTTACTATCTTACTATCAGCTCAGGTTTTACCTGTGTGCTCCCTGATTGAGGTATCTGTATTTGAGCACTTCTTGTTGTAGCACTTGAAAGGAGACAAATACACTCCATTTTTTTGTTTCCTTTTTTTCATAGCTGATACTGTAAATTAATATCAGAGGAAAGACATTTCATCTTCCTACTATTTTTGGACATTTCTGTTTTCTATTACCGGTTGTTTGTTATATATGGCATAGACACAGATATTTAAATACAGTTACGTTTTTGATGTTTTTTAAGCTTATTATAAAATAGTGTAGTTACATGTTTTGAATTCCTTTAATTAGCATTTTATAAGAATACAAAAAATACTTTGTACTCTTTGCCATTGGCTCCACAGGTAATTTTTAACATTCTCTGTTGTGGGAGTTCTTCCACTCCATTGGTTTTCAATTTAGCAGTGAAAAACTCTAGTGATATCTCATTAGTGTGTTGCAGAATTAGATCTCTCACCAATGTAAGTTCTCTCTTGTGTAAGATGATAGCTGTAAAAAATCCCAACTTTAATGTGTTTCTGTGGACACTTTTTAATTATTTGGACATCTGATCATATGAGCATCTACAGGAAGAAAATCTAGTTTCAGAAAAGGATGAGTGTTTTCTTGTCTGTTTTGACCTGAATGAGTTAGAGTATAATTGAATCAGGTATCCTTTTGTACCTGCTTTTACATCACACAACCGTTGCTGTCTGATACAACTTCACTTAGAGTTTTTTAACTAAGTAAATAGCAGATATTGGAAGAGTGAGCTTTGAACCGAATTTGTCCATCAAACAGTTGCCTGTTTTGTATTTGCCTCAAAGCAAACACTCTGACTTTAAACCTTTTAGTAATACTCTATTGTGGCTCTCCTAAATACCTATTGCCTTGTCTTCTTCAAGAAGTTTTAGTGTTTTGTGATAAGAAAAATAGTGAAAATTTAAGCAGTATGAGAATTAATAGCAGAGTTCATATTTAACTCTATTGAGACTGCTGATTTCGAAAGAAATCACTGATATTAAGGAAAGTTGTAGCTTCAGTTAATGATTAATTTCTGGACTACTGTAAATTTGCATTAGTTTTTTTTCCCCTTTGCGTTAATTGCTCTTGGTGAATTGTACCTGTGTAAAGAGTTTTTGGAGGAATAGAACTTCCCACACTAGGAGCAAATGTCTGCAGCAGGCTGAAGTGTGCTTTAACTATGCAAAGTCTGCATTCAGAAAAAACAGTATCCTAGGTAACTTTTCCTTTTGTGTGTTTACCAACTTAATGTATAGGTAATATGCAGGGATAGGAAGTCAGGCATAATCTCTGAAGGACTGGAGTTTTTTTGGTTCCTGCTTTGAGTCTTTTATGCTCTTTGCTGTAATGATCAGATTCCTAGGTTTTTTTCCAGTAGTGAGGAGTTCATGTGAATTTCTTAGTTTCTCTTAAAACAGTGATATACCTATACCTATATGATATACCAATTAGCTGTTCTTAAATGTTTTGGCTGTTGTAATAGAATCTATATTGTGCTACTCCAGGAAACTTTTACTGGATCATGATTCTTAAGCTGCCTTTTGGCCTTACAAAGAGCCTTACGAAATGTAGCTGTGTGCTTTCTTAGGCAGGTACTTGGCCTACCCTTAGTCAGAAATTCATAGCATTTGGTGACATTAATATATCTGAAAGCTAAACCTTCTAAACTACGGAGTCTGAATTTTACTTCTGAGTTGCTAAAGTAGACAGTTTTGGTTGCAAGGAAGGGAGACAGTAAAGGTAATAGGATAGAAGTGGAGGGAATGTCAGATATTGCATCAGATAATGATCATGGAAGTAGGACACATTCCTGTATTCTATTAAGGTCATTTCCTGAGGGAGAAACACCTAACTAAAAACTAATAGTAAGGCACCCTTCTTAGATGTATGGTGAAGGACAGGGGACCAAATTAAGTAACCTTTCTCTCCTGCTGTCCTTAAAAATAGATTTTCCAGACAAACATTAGACTGCACTAAAAAAGGGGAAAAGCCATCAGAAACCAAAACAGGAAAATGCTGAAGCGCAACAAGCAGAAAATCTGCTGCTTCTAAATGCCACAGATCTAGTACCTGTGAAGATGATAGATGGATTAGCCTCATATGTCTTGACTAATCAAAGTAACTGTCATAGTGTCTTTGGAATCATCCAAGAATTGTCCAATTTTCAAACTTCATTTATACTACTTTTTGTACACCTATGCATTATCTATTAAAGACCATTAAAGGCACATTTTAGGGTTGGTGTTAGTAATAAGTTGATCATATTTTCATACCCTATTATGATCTACATCAGTGTTTAATTACATTCCACTGTATTCTGAAATGGTCTAGAATCTTTGCTGTTGATTTCAAAAAGCAAACAGTAAAAAACCCCAAACAAACCCCAAATAAAACAACTCTTTGGAGTTCAATGTGGTGTTTTTAATTGCTAGAATTGTGATTCAGTTTGTTTGTTGGTGTTGTGCATAGATTCTTTCAACCTGCAGTAGTTTCTTTGCCATTGTACAAGAGGACTAGTACTTTAGTGCTTTCCTTGATTAATGTGGGCTCATATTAATTGCCTTAAAAACAAGCAATTAATTTATTGTTCTTCTCATTAGTCATTTTAATTTCCTAGTTTAAGGTTGAAATACTTTAAAAAGTAGGGTATTTGCTGCTAAATTACTTCTCTGTTTTATGTGTTGTTTTATTTTCTATAATAAATATGAATAAAACAAAATGGAGTGGTTCTGATAACAGGTAAGCCTTAGGGCCTAGTCCAGCTGAACTGAGCAGTGAAATTACATGTTAGAGGTGTACAACATTAGTAAGAAAATCACAATCCAGATGGATTGAGAGAGATTGCCAGAGGATTAAATTGTTTTATTAGAACTTTAGGGAATGTTTATGTAGCTATAGAACCCGATTTTGATTTTGGTTATGCTAGTTTCACATCTATGGAAATTGAGTTGTAAAAACCCTGATTTTCCTTTTAGAGAAGTAATGCTAATATAAAACAACAGAGAATTTTTATGATCTTACTGTTCATATTGTTTGGTGTAATGTTTGCATAAATGCTGCTTTATCAAAAAACATCAGGCAAGAAGACTTGCCCAGAAACAGACTCTTGAAATGTTAAGTTTGTGTCACTGTTGTCAAGTTGCACATCATTGTAATTCATATCAAAGGCAGCGGTCACAGTTCATTATTGCAAGGGAGTTCTCGTAGTCTAGTCATGTGCAGACTGTAATACTAATCACCATTTTTAATGTAAAACACAACTCCTTAGTGTTACATTTTATAAAAGCTCCCCTTTAGTAAAGAAATAAGCTATTAACCTTAAACCTGTAATTTTGTTTCCTCTGTCGTGTTGCTGATCAAGTACTGAATGTCTAATTTGTAAAAATGTCAGACAAACATTTGATGTTACTGTTAAGTAAATTTTTAAGAAGAATCATATTGGAAGGTTCAAATAATGTAAAGCATTAAAAAGGAGCAAATACCATTCATTCTTGGCTATTTCTATTTTCAATAGTGAATTTTTGGCTTTGTAAATATAAGTAGCAAATGAGGAAGAGTCAGCTGGTTGCCGACTGCTACAGCTGGTTGCTACAGCTGGTGCTGCAGACTTGAGTGAATTCAGTTTTGCCATGAATAGTCTGTTTAGCATGAAACAAATCTACTGTCCAGTCCATTCTCTTCTATTCAATAGTGGGTTGTGTTGGGTCTAGCACTGGCTAAATCACCAGTGCACCCACTAGAATGCACTTGGCTTCAATGCAAAACCATCACATTGGTGCAGAGAGAAGACTGCAGGAAGGAGTCAAGTGTGTGGGAATACTTTCTGGAGGCTTTCTCAGATATCTATGAGTTTTTTTTTCAGAACCCATATAAGATGATGTGGTGCTCTATAGAAGATACCTATTGAGTAATCTTAATTTCATTTATGTGGACTGAAAGAGATATTTCACAGGTCACTTCCAGCATAAATAGTTATTCTATAACATAACCACATGTATATAAAGATTTATCATCTTTAGGTTTGTGAGTTTTTTTAATTTCTTTGTCTGATGTGATCACCTGCCACTTATTTTTATGCCATCATCTTACATTTTAAAAGAAGCACACTACTTCATAAATTTCTGGAATATCTTCTCCTTTAGCTGTCTCCCCCAACCTTTGCAATCTGAACAGTCATGCCTATATTTTAAGAGCCCCTTAGTAGGGTTCAAAAATCTGTCATGGATTTGACATTTCATCCCTTTAAAATAGATATCTTGGTTCTTGCTTTGCACATATCCACCAGTTCTGTTCTGCAGAATAACTTCTAATCATTTGTTCAGCTTAGAATATCTGTAACACCCAGATTTCCGCACCCTCCCATCCAACTTTTTTCTAAAATGTCTCCCTGATAACATCACATTTTCTGTCTTTTAAATTTTAAGATATCAAATCTGTAGCAAAAACCCTTTTGTGTTTAGTGTCCTGCAGTAGGTTTTTGTTTTGCAAGAAAATAGTTTAAGATTTCTTAGGAAAACAGATCTCGCATATTGTTGGAAAGCAAAATTGGAGGCAAAATCTTATTCTGAAAATTGTTAGTGTAGTAAAAATTCAGATTGTACTGATGGCAAGTCTTTTAAAATCAGATCACCAGTTATTTTGAGCCAGCACTATTTATTTATATATAGATTTAAATGAGATGGAAATAATACTGTTATTTGGTATTATGATTTGCATATGTATATCATGATGATTCTCTATGTTTTTCCAAAGAGGATCGGACCTAATTTAGTACAAATTATGTAACAGTCTGTGAAGAACCAAAATACTTTTGTTTTAGCGTATGAACATTCTATGAAATAAATCCCATCCCATAGCTAAACTCCTCTTTCACCAGCTTTAAGACAATTCCTGTGTAAAACTATGTAAGACAGCAATGAAGAGTGTGATAAAGTCACTTTTTCACTTGAGATCATGTATACAAAGTTATAAATCAGCTTTAAGCTTTGTCTTAATGCAGTACTTGATGTGACTTTATGCTTTAGCTAAGTTATGTATATAATTTTCTTGCTGCAGCTTTTTATTGTTTCAATCATAAAGGTTGGCAGGTGACCTTTAAGAACAGACCTATTGGCTCTAGTTTTGTCTTAGCTTATCTCAGCAGAAAGTATAGCTGACTTTGTTGTGCTGTAACAATCGCTTCCAGTGTTTGAAAACAATTGTTTCATAATTTACCCTCTACAACAAAAGTATTTCTCTAGGTTCTGCCTAAACTAGGATTGCTTAGCTGTTCTTGTTATTTGATTGTATTTTACTGCTAATGTGTTCACAGTTTAAATGCTGCTTATGTAGCAAAGTGAGCAGCTTTTGCTGGGGTAAGTAATTCCAATAAGCCCTAAGCATAAGTAGGCCTGTGCTGGCAAAACTTCATTTTGTCAGTATGAGTGCTGTTAGAGTAGCTGCTCTTTTGGGGAGTCTGAGTTGTTTAAATTACTTTCTTTACATTCAGTGTTGTTATATCTACATCAGCAAAATTCTGTTTTGCAGACATGGACTAAGCTTTTAACTAGTAGATTTGGCACTGGAAATGAACCTCAAATATAATAAGTCCTCCTATCTGTAATCCTGGGACTCTCTTATGGCCTGACTGTGTCCAAGCTGCCATAACTGTCTATTTAAGGGTTATTAGATGGCCCAGAGGAGCTTAGCTTTCATGTTCTCCTGACCCTTGAAAGTAACTTGTTTCCATTGCATTTGGAAAAAAATATCCCTCAATTTAATTAGAAGAGAAATTGTCCTTAAGCTTCTAAACTTAGAAATAATGAGTTTCTTCCCTTACCTAAACGCTTTTCCCTCTGTTGAGTGTAGTATTTCTGTATGCAAGAAAAAATGAACATACTTGTTTGAACAAGACTGTTACTTAGTTTTGTTAAATGTCTGTATGTGGGTGCATAAAATAATACTGATTTGATGTGTTTTGAACAGTTTAGTGGATTTTCTTGTCTCCAGGTCCACATACCGGTGCTGTACAATGCAACAGATCTTCTTATTCCCACCCTCAACTCTTATAGATTCTGTATCATAAAATCATTATTACATTTAGGTGAAGGCAAGAATCAGAGAAGTAGAAAAACAACGTGGAAAAAGTATACCATTATTCATACATAATGCATATATCTGCATTACTTAGAAGTAATTCTGATTATTCATAGATACTGATGTTCTCTTAGCATGACTTTCATTCCTTATTATATTTCCTTTACAAGACGTGATTCCAGCAAATATGAACTACCTGGGCTCTTACAGGTGACATTAGTCTAACTGAAGCATTTATTTTACAACCTTTGGATGTCTGTTCTAGCCCCCTCTGATTTTTTTCATTAAGTTCATAGAGGAGAACGTGAAATTCCTTTTAGCTGTTTCAGTTCACAGTCTAGTATTTTAGCTTATACTATCCTTAAAAATAACACTTTCACCTCTTTGCTTATTGCACATGAATAAAAACTCTTACATGGAACTATATGATTTTAGGTATATATGAGTTGTTTTTAATAAATAGTTTTCCAAACAGAATTAATCTGATTATTGTTTTACCAGAAGCCAACATAGAGTTTTACACAGTAAAGCTTCACATGAAATTAGATACTTCTTTTAGTCGAATATAACTCCTACTTATTCACAGTGAGCTGTGTAATATAACTTGGTGCTTTTAACTGACATACTACTGGCAAGACAACTTTGCAGTGTTGTACACTGAGATCCCAGATGTGCTCTCTGTGTTTGAGATCTGCATTTATTACATGGACTTCTTAATGCAGTCTTATTTTTGTTGTGTCACAAAGCTAAACCTACCAATTGTTTATGGAGAAGTTCAGTGACATTATGATAACACAAGAAAAAAATTTTGAAGCACACAGTTGGGTGTTCTCTGCAGTGTTTGGTGAATAGGCATTTAGTATAGTGTATAAGAAAAAGTGTCAATCATTCTTCCAATTAGACAATATAATACAATAAAAAGCATGTAATCACATGACTCATATGTCATCATAGTGTGTGAGACATGCTTTACTAATACAGTGCTCTGTGCTCTAAGAATAGAAAACAATTAATGTAAAGTATTACTGATTTTTGAGAATATTCTTTCTTTAAGCATATATATGCTGGGTTTTATCTGATTTTGAAATGCAGGAGAATACAGGTGACTTCTTCTGGGCCACTACTGCTCAGCATTTTCAAGTGTCTGAAAAAGTATCATATATAAATATGTTAAACCCAAGAAGTTAGTTAACATGGCATTCTTTAAAAAAACACAGCATATTTATAATTTCATTATGTGTGCTGAGTCTATTAATTCAAACAGTTAATGGTGTGCTCTATTTCATAGTATGTATAGTGCTGTAGTTATGCTATTTTATTAATTACTGCTATTAAAAATGCTAAATTAATTATTGTTCTATCCACTTTAATTGCATCAGAGAAGCAGACCTGGAAGTAATTTCTAAAGCAGTATAACATTGCTGTTTCTGTTTAATATCTGAAATGGAGGTCATTTTTGTTGAGAGCTAGTCAAAGGCTAAGGTTCTGGCTCATGGATCCTGGCAACAGCTATTCTACTACTCTGTTCCTCTTGTGAGTTTAGTGTGTTAAATAAGAATTCACTTCCACTGTTTTTAAATAAATCTTAAAATTTGTTTTTACATTACAGCTTCATGGAAGAAATCCATCTTTTTCCAGTTCTTTTCCAAGTCGTCTTGGTAAGAATAATTTTTAATATAGATATATATTCTGATAGATAGATATCCTATCTCCCAAATCATGGCTAACTAGTAAGTTTCATTAGCAATGTTGATAAAATAATAAGATTTTGGTGAAATCAAGTAGAACAGTCAAACAAAACAAATCTAGAGTAAGCAGACATTTAGGAGGTTCTTGCCAACTAGTCCACCTGTATAAGAAGTTTCTTCAAGATAAGTACTTCTTTTCTGTCTTGAATCAAAAAATCCCCTGAAAAATAGAATTAATGAGCTGGATTCTTGATTAGAGCTATATATTTGCCTAGTCCATACAAGAAATGCTGAGGAAGCTGCATTTTATTTAATAGCATCAACTACAGATTTGATACTGTTGGCATGGTCATTTCAAATCCCACTGTTGGTTTTTAGAATTTCTTTCAATATAAAGTATCAAGGATATGATTTTGGGATAGTCACATGTGGAACTCTGATCCCTGAATAGAATCTGCCACTTATAAAGGTCACGAAAACTGTTGGTTTTATTTCTCTGAAATGCTGCAAAGCAAATATGTAAATAAAGAATAGACATCTTTAGGCTAGTTTGGAATCTGGGTACTAGGTGTTATCCATTAACCTTCTCATTGTTGAATTCCAGTCTCTTGTTAATTTTTTAATTTATACATTCATGAAGTTGTATCAGGTAAGTGTCCTGTCTTGTAAGCATGCTCCTGATGAATACTAAATATGCATTATAAGTAAATACAAATAATTTATGTAGTGCAGGCAGATTGCATACTTGCTTTTGTATCATTCTTGAAATTCAGTCTTATTCAGAGTAGATGAGGTTCATAAATGGGATTCTGAATCAACTTTGATATTAATTTCTTTCTTAAGTTTCAGTATTTTAATCTTCACTCTTCCTTTGCAGTGATTTCTTTTACTGCCTATCATTTTGAATCTATTTAATACTGCATACCCAGATAAGCCTTTTTTTATTAAAGTAACCTTGTTAGTGATGATAGATTTTTCCAGCAGCATACAGAACACAGGCTTTATGATATTTTGTGTACCTATATGTACAAATCTCTTTTTGTGATAAGTATTGAGAATAAAACCATACACTTTACTGTAATTCATAAATAGTTTTGACCTAGGATGAATACTAATTTTAGGTAGTAATAAAAGAACTCAGTAAAATATGGAAGTCAAATGTTTCATATTAATATCCTTAAACATTTAGTTAATATTCTAAATGTCATCAGATGCTAGAATCTTGAAATTTAACTATATATATAATATATATATATA